>JASANE010011690.1:0-69659 GCA_030248225.1 Trileptium ribeirensis
TCCTCTTCATTCCCTCCTCTAGCACAAGTTTCTAACAGTTTATCTATCTTTAGGTTTCACCAAGCTCTTAAGGCCTAGAGCTGGGGTTTCACATTCAGAGCTGAGTTGCAGCACTTACCAGATCCTCCCAGCTAACAGTGAGCCCCACCCACAGATTTCTACAAGTAAGCAGGAACATGGAGTTTAAATCTTCACTTTTTCACAAAAACCTTATTATTTTCAGCCTAGACGTGAGAAAGCCACAGCCTCCATTTTTCAGCCTTTTCTAGTCTAACTGATATCAAAACTAACCTTAGCTAGTGTTGTCCCACCCCACTTTTCGAAATGGATCTGCCTTCTTGCACATTGGGCAATTTTATAGTAACCCTCAATGGGTATCCTATAGTGTAGGATATGGCGTTTTCGATGTACAAAACATAGGGAAGCCCTACGGTGAATAAAAACATTATTATTTTCAGTCTAGACGTGTGAAGGCCGCAGCCTCCATTTTTCAGCCTTTTCTAGTCTAACTGATATCAAAACAAACCTTAGTTAGTGTTGTCCACCCCACTTTTCGAAATGGATCTGCCTTCTTGCACATTGGGCAATTTTATAGTAACCCTCAATGGGTATCCTATAGTGTAGGATATGGCGTTTTCGATGTACAAAACATAGGGAAGCCCTACGGTGAATAAAAACATTATTATTTTCAGTCTAGACGTGTGAAGGCCGCAGCCTCCATTTTTCAGCCTTTTCTAGTCTAACTGATATCAAAACTAACCTTAGCTAGTGTTGTCCCACCCCACTTTTCGAAACGGATCTGCCTCCTTGCACATTGGGCAATTTTATGGTAACCCTCAGTGGGTATCCTATAGTGTAGTATATGGCGTTTTCGATGTACAAAACATAGGGAAGCCCTACGGTGAATAAAAACATTATTATTTTCAGTCTAGACGTGTGAAGGCCGCAGCCTCCATTTTTCAGCCTTTTCTAGTCTAAATGATATCAAAACTAACCTTAGCTAGTGTTGTCCACCCCACTTTTCGAAATGGATCTGCCTCCTTGCACATTGGGCAATTTTATAGTATCCCAAAGTAGTCCTTAGTGGGTATCCTATAGTGTAGAATATGGTATTTTCGATGCATAAAAACATGGGGAAGCCCTAAGCTGAATTTCGATTGTTGTATTTATTTTGGAAGCTAAAATGATAAAAGAAACAAATATAGATTAGAGAAATTGTTGATGCGGGTGGGTTTCAGACCCTTGATCTTAGGATGTGGACACCTTCACTCTAGCCGCTAAACGTTTTACCGAAGCTTAAAAACATTCCGGCAGCTACACTACGCACTAGTCGTTTCAATTTCTTAATAGCAATCCCACATCAGGTTTATTTGCGTCCAATGATACATTAAGAACCCTTAGACCCATCGTAGAATATGCCTCGGTATAACCTTAATGATGATGTCGTGTTTGTATTATTTATTAATTTTTTTTTGTGAAACTATGCCAAATATTAGCGGCATTATTGAAGTTTTGTGCTTGTTTATAACCAAATTATACGTAATTTGATATACATATCAGAATTTACCAGGTTTAACAAGCTATAATAATCCGTAATTTGTATTGTTACATTTTTTTATACTCACTCATAGGTGATTGCAAACATTAAAAATGTTTCAGACCTAGTTCTATAGTGACAGGAAATAGAGAGCTAGATAGCTTCGCCGCGTACTTTTTTGAAACCAATAAGGGCCAAAACATAGAAATCTAAGCCAAAAATTGTTAGCCGCCAGGATCAGTGATCAGGCAGTATATATTTATATCAGGTAATAATTTATATTAAAATAATATAATAATAATAACAATTTATAAGTGTCTCGTTTTTGGCATAATATATAGATCATCCCAGTTGCCGAGGCTACAATATCTAAAATATAATTTAAAATTTTACATTAGTTATGCTGTAGTTCATAAGCGGATTTACGGATGTCTCTGAAAATTTTTACAACTAAAATTCATTAAATACTCGGCATATAGTATTCGGATTTTAATGCGTTACTTGTATACCTACAATTGATTTCAGTACGGCTGTTTCACTGTTTCACACGCCAGTGTTATTACGTTTTTCGGGTCAAGTCGTTTTAATTCTTTCTCTGACAAAGTTTTTACTATAGATATCAAGTTCAAATTCCAATGGAGCTAATTGTTGAGCGGAGCGAAGCGAAGCGTTTTTATTTTCTGTCTGGGATTAAAAAGGTCGATGTCCGTCCGTTCGTTAGTTCGTTCGTTCGGTCCGACGGATCTCAAGAACCACTGAACCGATTTAAAAAAACTTTTTTGTTTGAAAGCCTATCATGTCAGAGTGTGCACCTGATATTTGGGATTAAAAAATTTTGAGTGGTTAATTAGTAATTAGCTAATTAGTTAAGCTTATGCAGCTAAAATAGAGAATTTTGCAATATTTGTGTTATTTATTGAAATAGAATCGTTTCGATCAAACCATTATAGGGTTTTTTGGGTCGAAGAATTCAAATATAATATTTTTACCAATGATAAAGTCCTATGCCCTATGCAATGTAGTTATTTGAAGAACATAAAATTGAGTACATTCGTAATGCCACAGCCCAAGCTCCGCTCACAAATGTAGTTCCACTACCGACTAGTCATACGTGTACATCTCTTCTTTACTATAGATATCTAAATCAAATTCCAATGGAGCTAATTGTCACACGTGTACGAGTCGTGTGTAAAATGTTTTAATATCAATTGAATATCCTTTCCCGTAAAATTGCCGAAAAAAATCCCCAATTTGTGTCTGAAATGTCTAAAATCCGGAAGTTAGCAGCTCGCATTATATATAACTTGGCATTGGAACAAGGGATGTTTCCTAAACTTCACACAGCTGTTCTACCTATTCCGCACTTATTTCTTTATAAAATTTGCATTGAATAAAACAAAGTCCCAAGATTGACTCAACGATATCAGGGAAAAGCATCTAGATTAAAAAAATTGTTTAGGGCTTAACGAAACGTATAAATATGAAAATCATAGTGCTTCCAAGGTGACAAGAACCATGGTTTGAACCATGGTTTGAATTGCCACTAAACTGAGATCGTAGGAAATTCAAATTAACAAATTTGTGGCAAGCTCATTATACCAGGAGAGGTTTGTTACGGAAAGATTGTTTTATGGAGTGTTATAAAGAGTGTTTGTTAAGTAATTTGTAGTGATAGCATTGGGGTATTAACGAAGCCCTTGATATACATATGTAGGAAGCCCTAGGGTACATACATGGGGTTTGTTATGGCACCACAATTGTCATATTTCAAAATTAATCTCTCAAAATTTCAGCAGTTTGGTGTTAATTTATATAGTTGTTACATTGAATAAGTTTGTATTTACTGGCTTACTTAGCTTAATCCTAAATTACTGGAAAATTTAAGCTAAAATCTCCTCCTGTAAACGAATAGGTATAGCTGTCAAAGAATCCGGTTAAATTGTTTTAGCTAATACTAAAATTTTTTGACGTATTATTTTGCAGAGTATATTTACATTACGAAGAATCCCATCATGTGAAAGTCTTGTACATTCACCGTTTGCGTAACATTAACATCCCCATGACCAATTTGAAAGCTATTTTATAGTGGGTCCTATCCCCATGACCAATTTGAAAGCTATTTTATAGTGGGTCCTATCCCCATGACCAATTTGAAAGCTATTTTATAGTGGGTCCTATCCCCATGACCAATTTGAAAGCTATTTTATAGTGGGTCCTATCCCCATGACCAATTTGAAAGCTATTTTATAGTAGGTCCTAGAGACAATCGAATTTCCAGTATTAGTTTTCGACACCGTACAATGAGTGAATGCTAACGTTTGTGAATACTGTGGCTATGATCGTGTCAGCGACATCAAAATTGAGTACGCACAAGATTCCGCACATTCTATCACTACGCGTCATGACACATTTTCAAAACTAATTCGCGCTTTCTCATCCATCCTACCATTAGGCGTCATGACACTTTTTCAAAACTAATTCGCGCTTTCTCATCCATTCTATCACTACGCGTCATGACACTTTGTCAAAACTAATTCGCGCTTTCTCATCCATTCTATCACTACGCGTCATGACACTTTGTCAAAACTAATTCGCGCTTTCTCATCCATTCTATCATTACGCGTCATGACACTTTTTCAAAACTAATTCGCGCTTTCTCATCCATTCTATCATTACGCGTCATGACACTTTTTCAAAACTAATTCGCGCTTTCTCATCCATCCTACCATTAGGCGTCATGACACTTTTTCAAAACTAATTCGCGCTTTCTCATCCATTCTATCACTACGCGTCATGACACTTTTTCAAAACTAATTCGCGCTTTCTCATCCATTCTATCACTACGCGTCATGACACTTTGTCAAAACTAATTCGCGCTTTCTCATCCATTTATAAAAAATTCGATAATGTCTCAAAAACTAATACTGGAAATTCGATTGTCTCTAGGACCTACTATAAAATAGCTTTCAAATTGGTCATGGGGATAGGACCCACTATAAAATAGCTTTCAAATTGGTCATGGGGATAGGACCCACTATAAAATAGCTTTCAAATTGGTCATGGGGATAGGACCCACTATAAAATAGCTTTCAAATTGGTCATGGGGATAGGACCCACTATAAAATAGCTTTCAAATTGGTCATGGGGATGTTAATGTTACGCAAACGGTGAATGTACAAGACTTTCACATGATGGGATTCTTCGTAATGTAAATATACTCTGCAAAATAATACGTCAAAAAATTTTAGTATTAGCTAAAACAATTTAACCGGATTCTTTGACAGCTATACCTATTCGTTTACAGGAGGAGATTTTAGCTTAAATTTTCCAGTAATTTAGGATTAAGCTAAGTAAGCCAGTAAATACAAACTTATTCAATGTAACAACTATATAAATTAACACCAAACTGCTGAAATTTTGAGAGATTAATTTTGAAATATGACAATTGTGGTGCCATAACAAACCCCATGTATGTACCCTAGGGCTTCCTACATATGTATATCAAGGGCTTCGTTAATACCCCAATGCTATCACTACAAATTACTTAACAAACACTCTTTATAACACTCCATAAAACAATCTTTCGTAACAAACCTCTCCTGGTATAATGAGTTGCCACGAATTTGTTAATTTGAATTTCCTAACTCAGTTTAGTGACAATTCAAACCATGGTTCAAACCATGGTCTGTCACCTCTGGAAGCACCAATGATTTCAATATTTATACGTTTTGTTAAGCCGTAAAACAATTTTTTTAATCTAGATGCTTTTCCCTGATATCGTTGAGTCAATCTTGGGAATTTGTGTTTATTCAATGCAAATTTTATAAAGAAATAAAAGTGCGGAATAGGTAGAACAGCTGTGTGAAGTTTAGGAAACATCCCTTGTTCCAATGCCAAGTTATATATAATGCGAGCTGCTAACTTCAGTATTTGAACAGTTCAGACACAATTGGGGATTTTTAGGCAATTTTCACTGGGAAAGGATATTCCAATTGATATTAAAACATTTTTACACACGACTCGTACACGTGTGACAATCCAGCTCCATTTGGAATTTGATTTAGATATCTATAGTAAAGAAGAGATGTACACGTAATGACTAGTCAGTAGTGGAACTACATTTGTGAGCGGAGCTTGGGCTGTGGCATTGCGAATGTACTCAATTTTATGTTCTTCAAATAACTACATTGCATAGGGCATCCAGGAATTGCTATCATTGGTAAAAAAATTATATTTGAATTCTTCGACCCAAAAACCCTATAACGGTTTGATCGAAACGATTCTATTTCAATAAATAACACAAATATTGCAAAATTCTCTATTTTAGCTGCATAAGCTTAACTAATTAGCTAATTACTAACTAACTCAAAATTTTTTAATCCCAAATATTAGGTGCACTCTCTGACATGATAGGCTTTAAAACAAGAAAAGTTTTTTTAAAATCGGTTCAGTGGTTCTTCAGATCCGTAGGACCGAACGCAACTAATCCAACGAACGGACGGACATTCGACCTTTTTAGATCCCAGACAGAAAATAAAAACGCGTCGCTTCGCTCCGCTCAACAATTAGCTCCATTGGAATTTGAACTTGATATCTATAGTAAAAACTTTGTCAGAGAAAGAATTAAAACGACTTGACCCGAAAAACGTAATAACACTGCGTGTGAAACAGTGAAACAGCCGTACTGAAATCAATTGTAGGTATACAAGTAACGCATTAAATTCCGAATACTATATGCCCTTGAGTATTTAATGAATTTTTAGTTGTAAAAATTTTCAAGACATCCGTAAATCCGCTTATGAACTACAGCATAACTAATGTAAAATTTTAAATTATATTTAAGATATTGTAGCCTGGGCAACTGGGATGATCTATATATTATGCCAAAAACGAGACACTTATAAATTGTTATTATTATTATATTATTTTAATATAAATTATTACCTGATATAAATATATACTGCCTGATCACTGATCCTGGCGGCTAACAATTTTTGGCTTAGATTTCTATGTTTTGGCCCTTATTGGTTTCAAAAAGACGCGGCGAAGCTATTTCTAGCTCTCTATTTCCTGTCACTATAGAACTAGGTCTGAAACATTTTTAACGTTTCCAATCACCTATGAGTGAGTATAAAAAAATGTAACAATACAAATTACGGATTATTATAGCTTGTTAAACCTGGTAAATTCTGATATGTATATCAAATTACGTATAATTTGGTTATAAACAAGCACAAAACTTCCAATAATGCCGCTAATCTTTCGCATAGTTTCACAAAAAAAAAATTAATCAATAATACAAACACGACATCATCATTAAGGTTATACCGAGGCATATTCTACGATGGGTCTAAGGGTTCTTAATGTATCATTGGACGCAAATAATCCTGATGTGGGATTGCTATTAAGAAATTGAAACGACTAGTGCGTAGTGTAGCTGCCGGAATGTTTTTAAGCTTCGGTAAAACGTTTAGCGGCTAGAGTGAAGGTGTCCACATCCTAAGATCAAGGGTCTGAAACCCACCCGCATCAACAATTTCTCTAATCTACATTTGTTTCTTTTATCATTTTAGCTTCCAAAATAAATACAACAATCGAAATTCAGCTTAGGGCTTCCCCATGTTTTTATGCATCGAAAATACCATATAGCAATAAGTTGTCTATGTAGTGTACTTCGTTCAGTTACATTACTATTCGTATTTTTAAATCTTTTATGTCCAGAAATGAACACTCCGAGCGGAACGAAATAACAAAAAGATGAAATTAATTAATAACCATTTAACCGTTTTTAGCTCGAGTTCTACGATAAACCATTTCGTATACAGTATGAATCTTGTTATTTTTAATTATTACTACTTATTTGCACTGTATAAAAAATCACTAAAGCAGAATTAATATGTATTGGAGTGCGCGCAAAAAGAAAAAGGCTTCAGTGGAATAAAAACATGCTAGCAAAAATTATTGCTTTCACAAATAGATAAAATGCTGCAAAAATCCATGATATCATGAACGGAATTTCAATTATATTTACAATATTTTCAATTATTAGAACCTCGTGTTAATTAGTCAATTTTAATTTTTCTTAAAAATAATATTTAACGAATATACAATAATATATACGATATATACAGTCTTAATTATTTATAACGAAAAGGATATGTTGGGCTACTACAATGATCGAAGTAAATTGAGTTTTATCTATTTCTATACTTCATATTGCCTACCGTTCATATTTTTGAACACTCCAATTTGTCAAATAAGTACACAGTTTAATTTTAAAAGCACTAAATTTTCTGGATCGTTAAAAATATATATTGGTTTTGAGTTCAGGTTTCTTAGCAATAAAATTACCGATTTTGATTTCAGGTTTCTTAGGAATAAAAGATATAGATTTGAGTTCAGATTTTTAGCAATAAAAGACACCGATTTTGAGTTCAGTTTTCTTAGCAATAAAAGATATCGATTTTGAGCTCAGGTTTCTTAGCAATAAAAGATACTGATTTTGAGTTCAGGTTTCTCAGATACCGATTTTGAGTTCAGGTTTCTTACCAATAAAAGATATGGATTTTGCGTTCAGGTATCTTAGCAATAAAAATGCCGATTTTAAGCTCATCTTTCTTAGTAATAATAGATACTGATTTTGAGTTCATGTTTCTTAGCAATAGAAGATACCGATTGTGAGTTCAGGTTTCTTAACAATACAAGATGCAGTGTTTATGTAATACTGGGTAACTGTTACAATCGTCACAGAGTGAAATTCTTTTCTATCTGCTACTGTCACTCTACACTGCACGTGGTGCCAGGAATAACTGTCGAGCGATATAACCTTAGTTCCTTGAGCAAGATAACCTTAGCCAAACTTCATATAACCAGTGAGCCATTTTAATCCAATTGCATTCAGGTCTAAGTGCAAGGATCAAGGTTAATGCATTTCTGGTTTGTTACACCAGACTTAATTAACTACACTCAGTATCAAATTTAAATCAATTCTTCGGAGCATAATTTCATCAATTTTTTCGCAATACGATTCGAACAAATTACAAATATGTCCAGCAATAGCTCTTCCTGAATAGAAATCAAGCAAGTGAACAAAGTCAGAGCAAAGGACTCGCAAAATGTCAATCTACAGAAAAAATCAAGCAGTGATATCCGACATAAACGAAGTTGCACAGTCGCCGAAATATTTATTTCAATAAATGCAGCACAGATGGCGGTGACGACTGCTTTACCAGCGGTCGGTATAATAACTGGATTCACTTTTAGTGAGTTGGTGTTCCTCGAGAAGTCGTGGTTGCCATTCAAGGCAACGAGTGCGTACAAATCCTTTGTTCGCAATTTCGGATGGCCGCAGCTGCAGCAAATCAAAGCTTGACTCCGGCAGCAAAAAAATCGAGCCATCGATACAATTTCACGTTGGCTTGTTGGCGCTTGCTGTCCGAGAACAAACATCAGCTACCGAAATTAAGAAATCTACCTTCACCGAAGTAGTA
The DNA here is from genome assembly GCA_030248225.1 of Trileptium ribeirensis. Classification (NCBI taxonomy): domain Eukaryota; kingdom Metazoa; phylum Nematoda; class Enoplea; order Enoplida; family Thoracostomopsidae; genus Trileptium; species Trileptium ribeirensis. The sequence continues at coordinate 9,028 of JASANE010011690.1, forward strand.
GCGAAGCAGGTAACTATTGCCACAATATGCCATGCAAAATGACGGAACCTGGTGATGATCCTCCCAGTTGACGCATCGTAATTTCTGCATTTTCGGAATTGCGTTCTGCATACGACCTGGGAACGGCATTTATCAATGCATACTTTCAGTGTTAGAATAGTGGACGCCTGGAACTCACTTAAATCCTATTGTGGAATCGCGAACCTATCCATCTTTAAGGAACCACTTCAAAAAATAGACTTTAGGCAGATATCTTTTCAATCGCAATATGGGCCAGATGTGAGTAGGACATGTCTCTTTGTAACCTTATTCTTGTTGGGATCAATGACTCGTTACATGATAACATGTGTTATTAACTTCATGCATTTAAATTTAATAATAGTTTTTTCTCTGATGCTGCCTTTTCTAACCCCTCTTCGAATATTGTGACCAACGGTTGAATTGATGCTATGGGTGTATTCCGTTGGCTACACTATTTAACACAGCGAAATGTTTTCGTAAATAAAACGTTTAAAAAGAATTAAGCGTATGCAGGCTTATGGCACTGTGCTTCCTTCGTTCATGTGTTGCCCTCCTTGAGGGCACTGTTATTTTCGTATTAATGCGGCGTTCACGTTATAATGTCCCCAACGTTTGGAACCCATGTACACCACACAGTGTCAAGCACACTGTTGGCAATAAATTTTTTCAAAGGTAGCTAGTTATGCGTATTACCACTTCTCGATAGTGTCAGGCACACCATGTCTTCTGGCAGTTTTATTGACAGCGTTCGGAATTATTTGAGCAATGTTCATATGGGCTAGATACAAATATCGTAAATTTAGAAAAAAAACTACACAGGACAGTTGACTAATAAACCGCATTAGCTATAGACGGTGTTCGTTATAGTTAAATCGCGCCAACTTGGTAGATAAGGGTGTGTACGACACGTGAAAAAATATAGTAGCTAGGGGTGTGTGGTGCACCCTCATGCAATTTATTTACAGTATGGATGTCACCCTAACTGTCTATACGGTAGGGTCGCGACTAGAGGGGGACAAAAATTCCAAATAGAGGGTACATTATAACGTGAACGCCGCATAACCAGTAAGATTGCATAACTGCTGTAACCCATTTCGTTTCAAAAAACCAACACTCAAATCTTGCCTGGAAGTGTCACTCAACGATGTTCCAAGCTTGTTCGGTTAATATTTTCCAATGCAGTTTTATACTAACGTCTGAAAGTATCACCAAACCAACATATCAACCGCCATAAGATATAATTCAGAAACTAGTATTTCCATTACGCAGGTTCAGTTTTAATGATTTTATTTTCTTCTGAGTGTTCAAATGAATAACAATAACGATCAACAAATAATTGGTATATAATGTCGACTTGTTATTGTTCTTTACATCATTCGTTTTAATAATGATACTCATTTGCTAGCCAGCCATTTGCTATTTATGCATACGAAATTAATCAATAACTGAGAGAACAAAGTTCTAAGCATTCCAAAATGTTTTGGGCTCTTGAGGTTTAGAAGCAAAATGTTAAAATTAGTCACTTTACAGTATTTATTTTGAAAGAGGAGCGAGAATGTATATGTAACGGACTAACGGGAAATATAGAGTTGATAGATCTGTTTGATATTTTGTTGATATTGTTTTCATAAATTGCATTTTTAAAACTTTAGAGCTGAGGCTCCTATTATAATTTGTCAAACAATAACTTACTGTTGTTTGTCTAAGACAGACCACAGTAATGTTATAAAGGAAATCTTATGGAGATGTGTACTAGTAGCAAATAGTACGTGTCCGTCCGTAATACTCTTAGAATAGGCCCACCCTAGGCCTTATTTATTCCATGTGCCCCTACACTTGCCAAAGTGTCAGAGAAAATTTTAGCTATTACGTGGCAAAATTTCCAAAACATGAAGAAAATATGAGGAACTTGGGGATATATACGACAGTTACATTGGGATCATGGCCAACTGCACACACATGACACGTTATATATATCTACAGCATACCACTGTGCAATTAATATCGGTCCATTAATTCGGTCTGTGAATAAACGTGTAAATTTGTTTTATTTTAAGTGTTTTCACGAGAACAGCTTTGACGTAAACTGAGTTCTTGAGGACAACAAACAATCCAGTTAAAGGTAAACAAAATACTCTTGTCAATTTGTTTATTGTAAGCCTGGCTTGGTTATTGGTTGTTGCCCATGTCATCTTTAGGTAATATCATTAGAAAAATAAACAAATTATAGATTGTCTACCTAAAAACTGAATGGGGGAATAAAATTTGAACCACAAAAAATAAAATTACTGGGTATTGATTTTACCTGGAGAATGAAATGAATGCGTCCAATTTATCAGTACTCACAAAATTTTCAAATTACTGTGCTATTTTTGATCCACCCACAGTTTTGCAATTGCTGGGTGTATCCAATTTATTGATGCCCAGTAATTGTCTGGGTCGTGTTTAAAATGGTATCTATCGCAATAAATGTAAAGCATCTATTTGCATTTCACTGTATAAAAACATTCTCAATACTTTCACTGTTGTAACGCTTTGGAAATGCTGAATCATTTGTAATATTATCTGTTTCTTTAATTAATGACAAATTTAAACATACGTCGGTTGCACTAGGATAAATTATTTAGTACATTTAAAATTAAAGTAATTAATGTTTGTCAACAGTGCGACATATAGCATTGCATATAGAAACTTCTAAAATGATTTTCAGAACAGCACGATTGGTTGACAATATCGTTTGCAAGCAGGAATGTCAATGCTAATGGCAGACATTTAACGTAACCAACTCATTGATCCTCGACACGGGAATTTAACTATAATTGTAGTTGCTTAGAAACCAAGTCAAAGCAACACGACTATATCCCGAATACAAACAAGGGTGATCAGCTCTAAAGGCAGATTTAGGAATTACCAGTTACACAGTTTCAGTAGCCACTTAGTGACCGGAGCACTAAATAAAGTTAATATATGTAGTCTAATATCTCCCAAGTGCTATACGCTTTTTTATCGGACTAATATCTACAACTGTTTGGCAATATGGGTATTGTAGAGTCGAATTTGGAACCGTACTGATGCTGTTAGAAGGATCGTTGAAACAATTACAAAACAAATTAATTTAGAAAATGTCTTAGAACCTACTTAGCTTAGTTTGAAACTAATTCAGCAAATAGATTTGCATGTAGAGTAGCTAAGATGTGCTATCCTATATAAGCATCATGGTTGAGGTTCAGCCAGTTCAATCTTGTTGGCTTTGTGTAACCATGCCATTGTCATTCTTGCATGGTTGTGCTTAAATAAACTTTTGTTGTGTCAAGCAAGGCACGATTTCTTTCCAATGAACTGAATTAGCTTTGGCTTCATAAATTTATGGATTTTTAACGGCACGCAAAACTTACAATAGTCACTAATCGCATATATGTGCAATGTTTTCATTTCCCCTTGTTGCGCGAATGAGTAATTTCGGTCGCTCGAGACAAAATAAGCGTAACCATCACTAAACGCTCAGTAGTCATCGCATAACTTACTGCGATCTGTGCACATATTTTGGATTTCTTTACTCTTTCCGCAAAGGATTACGACAGAATAATGTAACCACCGTTAGGGTAACAATGACGGAGTGCAATATTCTCAGTTCTTTTTACCCAGTCGTGCAGCTACTATGATTCTTGATGCAACTGCCGTTCAAAGATATTACTCATCATTACAGAATCGTGTAGCAAATTTGGTTACCGTTACAAACAACGTGCAAGATCTAGCTTTGTTTTTACAAGCCGTGTAACACTATAGGCACTGTGCAAAACATAAGTTGTCGAACAAAGATTGTAGTGTCTCATAAAGTCTAATCGTCACAGTGTAACAAAGAAATTGTAAAAGATCCATTTATGCAACTGAACACTCGCGGTACTACTAAAGCAATGATGACAAACAAATTAGTTTATTGGTAAACTACGTGGTATCATGCGAACAGAAAACTAAATATTGGTCTTCCAGAATGTGGACATTCCCTTATATAGTCTCAGATCTCCGTATTCGTTTTCATTCATTTTCGGGATTGTTCTTGTTTCGAACGAAGTATACTGTATCCACAATCTCTATAATATATTCTCAGAGAAAGAACAACGGCTAGTATAATAGTCGCAAAGATTATCAAAGGTTGCTTCGAATCCAGATAAAACAGCAAAACGTTTTATTTCTCATCTGGGACTGATCAATACTATTCCAATAGAGAAAACTTGAGCGACATGTGAGTGTTTTCCGCTTCCGCTATTCTTAGCCAGAAGTCGCTACAGAACTCCCCCGGTTTAAGCGGAGCGCTGACCACAAACGGAGAAGGAATCGCACCGCCTTATTGGCTGTTGCAGCACTTGCGAGCGTCTTGAAGTTCCGGGCTATCTTGTATGCTTTGAGAAGATACTGACGATTTGCAGTTGTAGTCGGGCGGAATGATTGAGTAGCCGACTGAGAAACGAATGCCAAATGGTTAGTTCCGAAGAACTTCACAGCAATCGATTCTTGTGGACGCTTGAGTGTTGCAAGCTCCGTCCCGTCTGGCGCAATGACCTGTGCAGGCCAATACGGCCAATTTCGAACCTTCGCTATGATGACCGTCCTTTTTCTCGGAGGGTTGTGGTTTGGATTCGTTGCATCAATTCGAGCCGGCACGTCTTTATTGCTGTGTTGCAGGAACGAAGATTTCACACGATCAAGACTGACCCGGTCCTCGCCGTCTCGCATCTGAACGACGACAGATTTGTCGTCTCGATCTTTGACATCGAAAGGTCTAACGTATCGAGGTTGAAGAGTCGATTTTACAGAATCGTCTCGAATTCACACATGACGGGCAGCCGCCAGATCAGGAGGGATACACCATGGTGCTGAATGACAGCACTCGGGTGTATTGATTTGGCGGATCCTAGCAAACAATCTTGTCATGAAGTTGTGTTCAGAAATGTTCGCTGCAGGTTGGAGTGTGAAATAATGATGCGGCAACTCGATGCTTGAACCAAACACCATTTGACAAGGAGTAAATAAAGCCTTTGTCATTGAACTCTGATCGGATAGCTAGAAGGACCAGCGGAAGTGACGTTTTCCATGATTTGGTGGCGCCATGTGAACGAAGGCCCGCCTTGAGCGTCCGGTGGAATCGTTCAACAGCTCCGTTGCATGCGGGATGGTACTCGGTGGTTCGGCGACGGTCGATTCCCAATTGTTCCATTAAGGACGACCACAATGCTTATTCGAATTGGCCACGCGATAGGAAATTAGAACGCGGGTAAGACCGAATCGACTTATCCAGTAAACTCGAGAAATGGATACAGAAATCGACTTATCCAGTAAACTCTGGAGCCACGAGAAATGTTTCAAGGCCTTGAATATAGCCAGTAGTTCTCTGTCGAATGTCGATTTCCTCAACTCGAGTTCGGTGAGCTTCTCCGAATAGAACGCGAGCGGCTGACTGTTTCCATCGATAATTTGACTCAACGCTCCACCAACGGTAGTCCCTGAGGCGTCGGTAGGTAGTTGAATTTTAGCTGCTGGATGAGGAAAAGCCAGAGTGACAGCACTGACGAGAGCAGCTTTCAAATCCTGGAAGGCTTTGTCGGTTTCAGTTGTCCAATTGAGTTTGAAATTGCCTTTGTTAACTCTGCCGCGAGTTAGGTCTGTCAGCGGGGCAGCGACCTTTGAAAACGCCTGGACGAATCGATGATAGAATCCGGCCACTCCTAGAAAACGTCGCAATTCCTTGAACGTTTCCGGACGGCTAAACTCGGTTATCGCCTTTATTTTGATCGGTATTAGGCGAACACCGTCGGCATCCACTTCGACCCCGACAAAATTGACCTTCGAGGCGAAAAGGACGCACTTATTCGGCCATAGGCGAAGTCCGTGTTTGTCGAGGCGACGGAAAACTTCATCAAGATGCAGCAGATGATGTTCCGGATCGTTACTTGCTACCAGGATGTCGTCCAAATATACTTTGACGGATGGGACGTCTGTAAATATCGAATCCATTAGGCGCTGAAAATTTTGCGCGGGATTTCGAAACCGAAGAACATCCGTCGAAATAGGAAAAGTTCGAACGGATTAGCAATCGCCGTTTTCGGTTGATCTTGCTTAGCGACAGGGATTTGAGTTTAGGCACACACTAGATCCAGATTCGAGAAAACTGACGTGCCGTAGATATCTCTAGGTAGATCTTTGAGATTTGGCATGGGGTAGCGAGCCGGAACCGTTTGTTGGTTGAGGTTGCTGTAGTCACCGGTTGGACGCCATGGTGTTTCTGAGTCGGACTTCGGCACCATGTGTACAGCGGAGGCATAACGGGAATCCCCGCGATAGACGACGCCATGTTGCTCCCGCTCGGCGAACACCTTTTTTGCGTCTTCTAGTTTTTGTCCGATTAAACGTCGCGGGCGCTCGAAACACGGAGGCCCTCTTGTAACAATTTGATACTCGATGCCGTGGACTGGGCGGGTGAATGCATCTACCGGTTTGAAAATGTTGGGGAATTGCCCTAAGCGCTTATTGACCGGCTCGGAAAATCTAGGCATATCTACCCGAAATCCCAGATTTGACTGCGCGGAAGTTATCGCTGAGCTACACGCGGTTGGACGGGATCGTTCGAGGGCCGGAATTAGGCAGTTGTTGACGCATTCAACTGCGAAACCGTAGTGGCAGAGAAAATCACGCCCGAGTATTGGGTTTCCAAACTCGGTGACATAGAACACCCACGAGAATTTGTTCGAGAAACCATCAAGTTGAAACGACAGCGCGCATGTGCTTTTGATATCGACTGGGGTACCGTTGACAGCATGGACATCTATGCGTTCGGAGCGGATGGGCATGTAGTTCGGCGCACTAGACGGGGGAAGGAATGATATTGAGCTTCCAATGAAACGACCGAACGGTTAAACGCCGATAAACACAGCATGGATGCCCCCCCACAGCCTGCTGTTCTAGCAATGGGGTTACCAATTTTCCGGACCCAGAGTGGAATGTCGTTGTCCGTCTGCGTCAGATTGTCGCTTAAACGAACAGAATTCGGCATCAAGCAACGTTGCACTTTATCGTCAAACTTGTTGTGATACCAACACAGGCCGGTTGAACGGTTGCGTGATTGCGGCCTTGACCTGAATCTTTTCGATTCGCGACGACCTTTGTCGAAGTAGGCGTCGGCTTGTCCACGATACCGTCGGCGATCGCTTGACTTGCTTCGATTTGAGAGCTGACGAACGGCTGCGCTTAGCTCAGCTATTTATCCCTCGATCGACGATTGCCATTGATCGACCTTTTTGTGACTTGATTGCACCGAGCGCACTTGATTGACCAAGCTTGGATCGGCCATCTGTGTCAGCGATGCGGGCCAGCTATTCAAGCTTGACGTGTCCATCTCTATAAGCGTGAGGCGACTTCGCTCGGGTAGAATCTTGAGGAACTGCAGACGAACCAACTCAAAGAGTTCCCGGAGTGCGCTTGAGGGCTTGCGGCTTTTGAAGTCCTTTTCGGCTAGCAGCTTGCGTAGGCGGCGGTTGTCGCTGTCAGCGTAGTGCTTGATCTGCGTGCATTTCAGGTCACCGTAGGACGCATTGAGGTTGCCGCCCGATTCGTGTATCATCGAATTGTCAACCACACGGAGGATGTTGCGATTCTGCACGTCGTCACTGACGTTGCCAAGAATTTGATTGATCTGGTTGAATCTCGATTGCAGGGTCTTTGGATTGAACTGTGGCAGCGTATGGAATTGTAACGATTGGGTACCCACGTGTTGATTGGCTTCGACCGCAGCGGCACCTCGAAACCTTGCGATCGTTAATTGGCTGTGAGCTAGCGCGATGACATCCGGTTCGAAAGGGGTCAGTCGTGCAATAATGTCCTCCTTAGTCGGGCAAGACAAATGGTTCGTCACTCGACTTGAGGAGTTGCAACATGCCCCAATGTATCTTTGTTCTGTTGCGAGCAAATTGATAGGTCAGAGGATTTTGTTCGATGTACCAGATCACCAGGAGGACGCGGAGGAATGTCGCTTGTAGGCTGTTGAGGCATTGACCAGTTAACTGTGACACTCCGATTGAAACGATTCCCACAATGGGCTTTGGTCTGGCTGACCGCGTTTGCGGCGGACGAGGTCATTTGAGGTGACTTGGCACCAGGCCCACGGAAATTCGTATCGTGACGATTAGGCTTGAACACCATCGAATATTGTAGCTGAACGAACGGCGGTGCCCAAGAACTAGTAATAAGAGCGGCAACACCGCAAAAAAACACCTGGAATAAAAAAAGCGGCTAGACGTGCCATGACAGGTTCACCCATTGTAAAAGATTTATTTATGCGACTGGAAACACTTGCAGTCTTACTTAAAGCCAATGATGACAAACGAATTAGTTTTATTGGTAAACAAGTGGTATCGCGGTTTAAGAAACTGGACATTGCTTACTTGCAGAATGTGGACATCACCTTATATAGGCTCAGATCTCCGTATTCGTGTTCTCATCTCATTTTCAGGATTATTCTTGCTTTGAACAAATTATACTGTATCCACAGTATTTATAATATATTCTCAGAGAAAGAACAACGGCTAGTATAATCATCGCAAAGATTATCAAAGGTTGCTTCGAATCCAGATATCGAAGACGGCAAAACAATTTATTCTTCATCGGGGACTGATCAATACTATTCCAATGGGGAATTTTTGAGCGACATGTGCGTGTTTTCCGCTTCCGCTTATTATTTAGCCAGAAGTCGCTACGGCGCTATCGCATCCCAAGCATCGTGGCCCTTTGCCTAGCAGTGCGCAGTACGTGCACATACTAAAAGATGGGTCAAGATTTACTACCAGTGAGCAGCGAACATTATAACTGCGGAATATCACTTCATGTTTTCAGCAACTTCAACAACTTTTAAAATCACAGAATGCCACACAAGCATGCATGTATAAGGGGGTTGATTCCGCGTTGATACAGCGCCATTCCAGAAGAGGACGCGTTCATTAGAAGATGCCCGTTCAATCAGTAACTGCATCGTTTTCGGCGTTGTTGAAAACCTATGTAATCGCACAACCGCAGATGCAACAAAATTCGACACTAAGTTCGGAAACCACGAAATTATGCGGTGTTAGTGGGAGAGGGGATCCGAACTGATGCAGTGCCGTTATCAAAATGTCACATCAGTAACATATATATTCCAATCAATTATGTCATCGTTTTCAGCAGCCTCGACAACCTTAGTAATCACAGGTGCAACAAATTACCGATACAATAGCATAAGTTTGCTGTAAAATATAATGGTATATTTTAAATGCAACAGCAGTGTGATAGAAAGCTAAAGAAGCAGCAACTGTTTTAATGGGAACAATTGCAAAAATTGTGGTAATCATATGAAAGTAACTCTAGAAACAATTGAACAGTATATGTACCAGGTAGTCCAGGCAGAAATATAGGGGCAAGCTCTTCCCTCTTATGTCTGTCTTAGAGGTTTCTGTTATCACTCCGAAAAATGATTTAGGAGTTAATTTCGTTTAGCAGTTCTACTTCAGCACAGTGCGAGGTTTAAGCGTGGATCAACGGCTGCTTATTTATCTTTCTCATGAAGCTTATTCTATATATTGATGTTAAAGCATAACTAATTGAGTTAGACCTAGATTTTTGTCTTATGCATCCTTTATTGAATAACCACATGAAATGTACTTTCAACTAATTGGAATAGTTCTCTTGTCTTAATTTCAATTTCACCATGCAAACTCTTGCCATACTATTGCTAAATCAAAGCGCAGTCGCCTTAAATTTTGCATATATTTTAGCTGAAGCGTTGCAATCGGTTGCAATAAGTCTTTTGATATTAAGTTGTAACATTAGCTTCAAGTCGTAAGATATCGTTACACTTACCAATAATGGAAAGGGGGAACAACAGAAATTTATTGTCTACCTAGGTAAACACAGCCTTTTGCATTCACTGGCCTTGTTTATATGGCGCGCTTTGGGCACCTTGTTGCTGTCATATTTCGCTGCCACGCTAGTGTCCAGTTTTTAAACGTATTTTGCAGCAGTTTGGGTACAAGAACAACAGCTTGTGGATAAATCAACTTTGTAACTTCTTCAATCATTTTTAATGTCGTCGGCAAAAATATAAAAGTTTCCAGTTATTAATGTATTTTACAAAATAGATCATTTATATACAATATCAATTTTGGCTGGTTGAAACTCTTGTCTTTGATGCAAGACCGATATAACTCGGTACGAGTTCGAAGTAGCTAAAATGATTTTAAGAACGAAATTCGCGCTAAACTTTTGGTCGAGTTCAATAGGTGACCGGTATTGCCTAAACCCGACAACCAGTGTCCTAACTTGTTCAGAGGAACTGCATCAAAGGCTTTGATAAACTATTAGATTTATATTGAATACCAAAAAATAATTCACAGTTCTTTTCGGTCCCGGGGATACTGTACCGTTCTGACAAATCAACACAACCCAGACAAAAAATAAGTTCAAATAAATCACACCATCGTATCAGCATACTTGAGAATTTTTATAATCTCAAATGCAACAAAATATAGTATTTAACTGCAAGCCACAAAATTCTACACTGCTGGAAGCAGGGTTCCCAGAAGGAACCATGCGGTTTAAACAGGAACACCAGTCACATAATTTGCCTCACCGCTATCAACAGTTTCGAAATCCAAAACTTTTCTAATAACCATATACTGTGTTTAGAAACTTGTAGTCATAAAATGTTATATATAAAGGGTTTAAATGGGCACGTTTCGGACTCCCGTGTTTTGAAAAATATCTACAAATATTTTCTTTCAGTCGAAAGTTGAGGGGTGCCACTTTAACAGGAATTCTACCATATCTCATAGATAAATTGCCATAATAAAAGCTATATCATCTGGTGGGAATAAAAACCACAGTATCGGCTCTAATATGCTAAACAGCCCGCAGGGGAATATCTTTGTTCATTCGATCGAAATACTTTGAGAAACTTTGCCAAGCAAAAGGACACGGCAAAATTCATCGGTGCAAATACCGATCATTCCTTGAGTAGATCAGACCGCTGTGTAATTAATGTGATTAATCACGTTAGGTAAGATGTGCGGTAAGGAACTGCCCAAAACGGACACGGCAAAATTCATAGGTGCAGATACAATAATACTTGATACGCTTTCGATCGCTGTGCGAATTAATGTGAATGAATCACGTAAGGCGTACGATGTGCGGTACAACCTGCCCAAACAGAAGGACATGGCAAAATTCATAAGTGCAGATACAAATAAAATATTTATCGCTTTCGATCGCTGTGCAATTAATGTGAATGAATCACGTTAGGTTAGATGTGGGTAAGAAAACTGCCCAAACGGAAGGACACAGCGAAATCCATCAGTGCAGATACAAATAAATACTTGATCGCTTTCGATCGCTATTTTACAATTAATGTGAATGAATCACGTTAGGTACGATGTGCTGTAAGATACCTACCAAACAGAAGGACGGCAAAATTCATCAGTGCAGATACTGATAAAAGTACTTGATCGCTTTCGATCGCTGTGCAGAATGTGAATGAATCAGGCTAGGTACGCACGTGCGCAAGTAAAACTGGTCCAAACGGAAGGACACGGCAAAATTTATAATAAATACTTGATCGCTTTTAATCGCTGTGCAATTAATGTGAATGAAATCATGTTAGGTACGATGTGCTGTAAGAAAACTGCCCAAACACATAATTATAGTTTCGTTCAAGTAATTGAACGAACTTATAATTATTCGGCTAATCTTTATGTAATTGAAAGCGAGGTTGTTAGTTTTGTAAATAATTAATGATATTTTAGTTACATATATTATGCACCAGTATCCGACGCACACAAGGTTGTTATACCACATATTGTTGTATCAAAAAATTTGCCAAATTTTAACTTTTTACGTGCTGAATTAATTTGCACTTCAAACAATGATGAACAATTAGTAGTATCGAAAAATATCGAAACTGAAAGCTACCTTCGCTAGTAATTTAGTTATTTTTAGCGTTATTGCTCAAGATTTAAGATTTCGTCGCAAACAGAGCGAACAACAACACGCATACTATCATGCAGTACATTCGACGAATTTAGATTAGGAGAACACTTTGAAATATTATTGGTTGTTGTCGAACAACTGCAGGTGTTAAAAAGTTAAACATGATGCGTTGTTATATGTATGTATTGGAGCTGATTTAGATGTCAAAGATTTCCGTGTGAAACATTGTATCTTTTAAGCTGAAAAATATGAATCTTCATAACTCAAACCCTTAAAATATATACTCATTCATAACGTTATGTGTAACAATTAAGAAATTACTAATTCATGTTTATCATAAGATTTGGCAATATTTTGGGGGCATAGAACTGATTTAACGCATAGGTGCGCTAAGCGGGTTTAAGGTAGGACTCGAACCTCCTCAATCCACATCAACCCCTCTTCGCCAAAGGAAATTTTGGGAAATTTGGCAAAATTTGGGCAAAATGTGGCAAACATTAATGCAAATGGCAAAATTTTGACAAAATATCCAAAAGTAACAAAAATACAGTAAATTGGCGAAAATTTAGCAAAATTGGGTAAAATATGAGCTCCTAAAAATCTAAAAAATTCCCCTCCCCCGAGATACCCAAACCCCATATACACCTGAGAATTTTTCCGCGGCTATAAAATTCATAATGTTTTGGGTTCATAAAATTCACACTTTAATTTTGGCTTTCATTTATCCTAAAATATCGTTGTTAGTAATATCAAGACTGCATTAGGGAAGATTATGACTCTTCCCTGCACTCGCACGTAAACCCGTGTTTGATGACGCGGGCGTTTTATCGTGACCCCCGCCTAGTTTTTTTGGAGGGAAGGGGGGTTGAGATGCACTGATCCCGTCCTCCCAGATTTTGCGGGAGTTAGCTAGGACCCCCGCTCCTCAGTCTTTGGGAGTAGGTCGGGCTCCCCGATTTATGGGGGGTCGGGTTATAAGCAGCTGCTGGTTCAACCGACCCCCCTAAAATGGGGGGTCTGACCTATTCCCCTTCCTCCCAAAAAACTGGGGGGGGGGAGGGTTCGAGCTACCCTCCCCCAAAATCTGGGAGGTCAGTGCATCTCGATTCCCCCCAAAAACCTGGGGGGGTCATGCCGAAAGTCATCAAACACGGGTTTACGTGTGAGCGTAGGAAGTGTCATTCTCTCCCCTAATGCACTCTTGGTAATATGAAAATGCTTATTTATTTTTTGTTAGAAGAACGACAAAATGTACACTAGAAGGTATAGTAACCAAAATTAGTCGGTAATATCTACCGTCGAAGCCAACCTTAAGCTTGACCTTTCTTAGCTCTCAGTACAAAGGTATCCGTGTGGGCCGCTCTTATGTAGGGCCATGTCACATATAATTTATGTAGATCCACGAAATGCGGCAGACAACGGCGTATAAATAAGTACTATCTTAAAATTTATATAATGGTAATTTCAGACAGTTATTGGGTGACAGATATTATTTTGCAACACTTTGTATGAAAATTTGCACAAATACGGGCAATTGTGTGACGAACAAATCCAAGAAATGAAACTGTGTTCCATTTTTACATTAATGCATAACTATGTCATCATAATTTGTATTAAATTTACATGTAATTAAATGTAACAAATTGCACGAATTGCGCCACGTAATGTGTATGATTATTCACGCATCCTTTGTAAAAATTTAGACACAAGAATTGCATGATTTTCAACACGTAACCTTGTGTGATGTTACATTCAGCACATGTATTATAAATTACACACATGAGAGTAATTTTGTGCAGCATGTACGACCATTTGCACAATTTGCACAAACGCATAAATAATTTGTGTAAAATTTTAGATTCAAACTTTAGGTGAATTTTATTTCATACCAATATTTATAAAAAATCAGGCAATAAATATATATGATATAAAATATATAGAAATACATATAATATAAGATATGTTTAATTTATATATAATATATATATATATATATATATATATATATATATATATATATATATATATATATATATATTTATGCAATATATACATACATTGCAGTTCAGGTTTTATTCATCGCTCGGCAAAAGCTTATTCAACATTGGACGTTAATAAGCAATACATTAAATTGTTCTCCAAAATTTAGTTCATTTCTCACGCGAATATTCGATACCGAAATTGTTTTTTTGTAATTTTAGGTGCAAAATTATTGATGCTTATCGAATCTTCAGTGTATGTACGTATGTTTTGCTTGTATTGCTAGGATCGTTAAGTTCACATAGCTCTAACTATAGTTTTAAAAAGCGCTTGCTGCATGTTAGTGTCCATGACTAGCAGAAAAGAAGCCACACGCATAGGCAGTGTGACAACCAGGGCCTAAACCCCACCTAATGCAGCTGGAGTTCGTCCTTGTGCAATGGATTAGAACTGTTCCGTTCGTTTTGATATTCACATTCCAGTTACGTTTTGAAGCATTATTGAAATTTATGTACAAAGATTCCCCGGTGTAGCTACACCGGATAGAAGTCTTAAAAGCATTAAGGGTTTCATTTACCGCTGCGACAATAGATTGTATTTGGTCCTCTTTCCAATAAGAAATAGACAATAAACAATTGCGCACCAAAGTGTAACTGTATAGCAGTTAATGATATTTTCATATAGGTAATTCGTAAAATTGAAATATACTGTTCTAGCCTTAGTGCAAAATTGTATTTTTGCGTTTTGGCCTAGTGTATCTGCGCATGTCAACGTATTTCATATTCGAGCGGTTCAGATTTGAATTTGGCTGAAATACATCACCTAAAGTAATTTAATTCATGTGAAACAGCGTTAAACTTATTCTTTTAAGTCGAACAGCATTTCCTTTGTTTATGTATACGACTGCTGGGTTGAATTTACGCCTCGGTGAATAGATACAATCAGTAAATTGTGATAAATAGATTTTGAAGTTGAGCACCAGTGTTGATCAAGCAACAAATATTTTTTGTTGCGTTGTTGAGACATATGTGATATGTAATGCGTTTAATAGGTATAAAAATGCTAAACAACTCTTGCTTTTACAGCACCTGATTCAATGTGTATAATATGGCATAGTTTACTATTACTGACAAATTATTCTGTTACTTAATTATGATATTGCTCTCAGACACAAAAATTAAAATGTTACAAACATTTATTCTAAGCAATGTAACCTTTAAAGGCGAAAATCGAAGTACTTGTTATAACGTTTTTGATGTAAATAAGCCTTAGTATTAACTTCCCGTCCTGTGTAAAAACTTAAACTAAGATCTCGGCCCGACCCTCTGCACGCCCGCACTAAGGTGTTCTTTTTCTAGGCATAGGATACCTAAAGGTGATATGGATCCGTATTGTTATGTATGCGATTGTATTTAAATGAAAAATGAAAGGTACAGCCGTACAATGCAGTTGCTCCGTACTGATATTGTAATACATGATAACATCAGAGAGGATAACTAATATATGGTACTCTTTTGTTATGCCCACTTTTAAATAAACGTAGAGCAAGAGGTTTTTTGCTTCTTAATTTTATTGCTGCTGTTTGAAGTTTCACTTTTTTAAAAACGAGTCCTTTTATAAACGAGTCCTTAGTCGCAGGCCTTAGTTTTAGTCCTACCTACGACAGTACCATAGCGAATATCCTGTCCATGGTAACGTAAACTTATTCGACTAATTATTACAAGATTAACGTCTAAAGTTACGAGAGGCTGTGTTCTTCAGCAAATGTCTTTCGTAGTGTTTTAAGAAATAATAACTTAAAAATTTTAAGCTATGTAGTGAATCAGCAGCGATTAAGAATTTGGAGCTTACAAAAAGACAACCTGTGAATCTGGGGATTCAAAGATTGTCTTGATTTCGAACTTCTAACACATTAATGTGCTATATGAATGGGAAAATTGCCATTTATCATATACATATTGAGCAAATTATGAGCAGATTATGATACAAATTGTAGCAAAGATGACAATGTTTACAAAATTATGAGCAATTGCGACATTTGCAAAATTCACCCACCCTCGCTCCATTGCGCTCCTTCGCTGCTATACAGAAACCATCTACCATTCAATACGCCGAAGGAACTTGAACACCTATGATTATACAATTCTAATCGATTAAGTTATTTATTAAAGAATACCGTTGATTTTGTGGCCCTGCCATCGATTACACATTTAAAATAGCCATAATTCGCAGAAAATCAACTTTAGCTGAAACCTAGCTGAAAACATGGGAAAATCTAAAATTATGTACTTCTTTGACCTTAGTTTTGTAATTCATTATCATCATTTGGAAATGGCTACATGATCTGCGGATATGTGTGTCGGTCTAGCTTCATCGGAAAAATGTGGTGATCAAAATCCCGCTTCTCAATAATACATTAATAACCGTTGGGTAGGAAACTATAACTCGAGTCAAACAATTGCTTCACTACTACCGCGTTAATTTAAACATTTGAAAGACATGTGGTAGCACCAGATTTGATTCCGCTCAGAATATCTAACAATGGGTATTTAAAGAATACTAAATTTCTACACAATGTGGATTCACCAGATGGTATGTACAGCGTAAAAAATTCAACCTGCTCAGCGACTATTTTTGTGGAAATATGCTGGTACATGGCTAAGATACTACACAGCTAGGTTCTATACACGTATAACTGGCATCCTAGCAAATGGTTGTAATCTTGAATGAACGGGGCTTTAGGATCGGCGAACACAATTACTAATTCATTTCTATCCTCGATCTAATTTAAGGATATTTTGCCTAGGATTTTACATGTTCTGTCTATAAACACTTCTAAAGAGTTTATTAATCCACATGTTGCCTTGGCTAATGAGGTAACGTCCCGTCATACTTATTTCAAATCTTTTGTCAGGGAATTTCTGTTTTGTCGTTTTTCTGGATCACCCATGTTTTAATATTACTGACCCCAGAACCATTCGCTGTCTGTGAACGACGATTTTTAGAAGAATCGAACAGCCACTTATAATTCTAGCAGGAATCCAGATGTCAAAAATCCGAAACAAGAAAAATTTTCTTGTAAAATGGGCCGGGGGCACCAATATAAAGCAGAGGTACAGCCTACCAGTTCCACCCCCTGGCCACGGCTCTGCCTGTCAACCGCAATTATCTCGTTTATATTACCGCTCATTTCACCTTTATCACTGCATGGTCACACTTAAATTTTTGTGCTGTAAACATCTGGCCTACTTTTATCACATATAATGAAAATGAAATAGTTGTGTTTTCGTATTTGCTAGCTTACGTTTGCAGGTAATAAAATAATTGACGCGTGTTTGATTAAATGACTTAAACTTTTTATCGGTCAGACGGCGTTGCATATTTTTTCATGTTTTCCACGTTGCATTTATATAATCTTGTTTTTTTTTCAGAATTATTTTTGGCATACTTTCATAGTAGTTTTCACAATACGTATATTACTCAGCTTTCATAAATATTTTGAAATATAGTTTTTAATTATCAATACTGAAGAGTTTTCTTTTCACTTACTTTTGGACGTAATTGCTAATCCATTACATGTATATTCATTTTGGCATGATTCTACGAGCCCTCGGACCCCTTTTGATTTATGCAATAGGTTTTGTGGGTTTTAGTCTAATGTTGTTAATTGGTCATATTTCCAGGTATAAAAGTTTTAGACATTTGCAAAACTGATAAGTTGATTCGTTCGCAAGGTCTACTATGACCACAATTGTCGCTTGCTTGCAGGGCAACCGCTGGCTGTGCAATCGTGGGTTGACCCACCTTCTAACTATTTTTTGTTTGGAGTGCTAATTTTATATAATTCTGTTTCACGTTTTTCAATTCATAAAATTTCCGAAAACTTACGTGGAAAAAGCACCATATATATTTTATCTTCCACACTTTCGAAGCTTCTGCGGATTCCAGGAAGAAGGGCCTCAAATTAGGCCAGTTGCGACACCGAAAACGGGTTAGGCCCAAAAATCGGGAAAATCGCAGGTGACAGTATTTTTGAAATATATACTTTATTTTATTAAAAACAGCATTTTACATCGTTGAAAACAGCTTGAAGTTAAAATTTACGTAATTGATGCGCCACCAGCGCTGAATTTTATTACAATTAGATGTCCCGTGATTATTAATCTTCCATTGTCAAAATTGCATTTTCGGTTTCGACCAAAATATATCGGGCTTGGAATTGACTAGTGAAAGGTGCACTTTAGCGGGTGAGGTTCCCGATAGTGGCTGCATTTGGCCAAATAGTGACAGAACATCTTTTCGTCTATATCGAAAGCCCGGCAATTTTGCCGTGTTTAGAAAACGTTCATATTATTGCGTAAATTATGAAATAATATGATAAGATCCAAAACTGTAATGCTGTTAAAATTCAGCGGAATTAAAATTTCTCAGTAGAATAATTCGGACTCTTTTAAAATTTGAGCCAGCAACAGTTTCTTAGTTTGCAGAAACATTATGTTACGAGGTCTGAAGGATGAACCAAGTATTCATAACAAACATTCAGCTCTGATTTATATATACGTTCTTATATTATACAGCCAAGAGTGAAATTTGCATGTGAAGAACTAACTTTGTGCCCAACCAAAATTTTTATATATATAGAGTGCAGGCATATAATCCATTCTATCGGCATAACCAATAGTTTCATCGATGCAAGGCAACCGAAAACAATTCTAATTAACCAAATATTGCGGCTAAATATAGCCATATAGAGATGAAACGATGAGCAGACTAATACATTTTTAATATGACTGCCGTTTGTTGACCTATTTCATAGCTGGCGCGGGTATATAAACTTGTTCTTTGTACGTCCAATACCAAGTACGCAGCCAGACTTCTATGCCCTGGGTGAGGAAGCCAAAATCAGGTGATTAAAAAATTTTTATCGCTAAAATATTTTATTAGGTGATATCTAAACAGCGTTTGCAAAAAGCCAAAAATCAGAGAAAACATCTGCATATGTATAAAGACGACTGATAAGTAGAGATAAAAATTTTGGAATGTTTTTATCTTTTAAAATGCCTTTCAATAATTTTCTCAGGACCCAATGTAATCTCAGGCGAGGGCCATTGCCCTTCCTGGCCCGCCCGGCCACGTGCTTGTGCACTACTTCATCATGTTCCAACTAAAATGATTCAAACGTTTGGCTGGTTCTATTTGAAGTGAATTTTTAAATTATTTTACATTTATCTCGATACTTCTATAAGGATGGTCAGTTAATTCCAGGACTTATAGGTTTTATTAAACACGAGCGTGATTGAGTTTTGTAGGCCATGTTAAAACAATTTAAATTTTAACCTCTGCCTACACACTTAGCATTAGTGCCCACAATTATGAGGGGTTAGTTGGGGTAACGAACTGTTATTTCAACTATAATGTAAGATCGACAATTTCGGTAAAAGTTGCTAAAATTGCGGACATTGTTATTTTTACTTCAAAACGTTGGTTTTGCGGCAAATATTACATACAATATACATAAACCTCCCCTAATTCGGATAGATTTCGACAAACACGTTGGCCATATAAGATATACATGCCCAATTTGAAGTGTAGTTAAAATTAAGGACCTGGAGTATTATGAACCAAAATTTTTTCCATATAAATATCTACTAGTATTTTAATGACCTAATATACAATGTTCTACGCATTGGAGACACGATTGTCGTACAATTAAACCATAAATTTTTCTTATAATTTGAAGTTTTTGAAAATAGTGCTTAAGTAAAGTCGCTTCCTTTATTCGAAATATAAAACCAAGACGCAAAATAAAAGGTTCAAACAGCCGTCATGTCTTCCTGACTTTTTTTTCATGTTTCATGACGGGCGGGATATGAATACGAATCAAAATACATAGTATTCGGTTCTCCTTTGTAGATTCGTTCGCTTTGATTTTAGCATTGAAATACGGCACCTTTCGCCGATAATCATTATAATACTGCTCATTTGTGCGAAATCTGATGAAATTCAATCGCATGAAAAAATTTAGCTCAGAAAACAGCAGTGGGGCGTTGGACTGAATATAGGAAACGAAAAACAAATACACGAAGCAAAGCGAAAGCTAGCATATGTCAAATTATGTCAAAACAAATAAGGTATTATGTCAGCGGCCAATACTGCTGATTGACAACAAAATGTTGTAGGCAAAGCGAATGCCGCCGAACAATATTAGATGCTACGCTGGGATCGCTTGGATTGATGTCTGTAAATTATAAGGAATGCATAATACATGTAAAAAATTTTATTATTCGATGTGGATCTTGTTAAATAAACCGTCATTCTTACATTTTAATTCGGACAATGACATTTTTTTGTCAATTTATAAAACTCATTAGACTCATTTCGGTCTTTATACTAAAATTTACTCAAATATATCATTTTAAGATATTGTACGCTGTTTAAGTATTGTGATAATACGCTGGTCCATCGTGTGTTATTGTTTATGTTATCGATTTGTTAGAAAAGCACAATATTTGCTACAAATTTTCGAAACACATTCAATTTTTACATGTTCTTTTTAGTATAGGAGCCAATGTATCGACACGGGCTTAACATGTTGCAATCACAAAAATAAAATTTCAGAGCTGGCATAATATACATTTATTTTAGCGTTTAATAGCAATGACCCGAATTGATTGCTACATATCTAATGTTTGTCCACGTGGCAGTAGTGTTGTTTTAATAATCCCCATGTAATATTTATTGTTGCTGTATGACTTGGTGTAATTACTCCATGTAATATGACATTTGCGTACTTCAAGCTATTACTACGGCAGCAGCACAGGACGACTACTGCCCATTGCAGTTAGCGAAATGCAGTCTATGAAATTAAGTATTAAATCGTAAAGGTAATTTCAGTATGAAATTAAGGGTTAATGTTTCAATTCAAATAATGTCGTCCACGAAGTTGCACTACATACAAATTACAATTCCAATAGTACGGAAGACCATCGGTTCAACCAAAAATGTATTTGTGTCGTTATGACAAAAGACAAACTATTTAATAGTGTTCTCATTTTTTCGGGTTTCCGAATTGGTGCAACAGTATCAGAGTTAAAAAGGCACCCAGTCATAATACGATGCTCTCAATTTTAACGCACAAAACCTGGAAGGAAAGAAATTTTCGTTATCCTTCCTGTATATGTATGCAATATTAATTTAATATCCGACATGGAAATGTGACAAATAATATGGTGTGTTGAAGAATGCATTCGGTTTTATTAACATTCTTCTAAATTAGTAAAATGTTTAGCTAAAAGAATTTATGTATGCCTCATCATCACAGTCTACTTTAGTTTATATCGTTGGTCATGCCATAAACCGCGACAGAAAATATGGCGTTTTGAAGAGTGCATTCAGTTTTTCTAGCATTCTTTTAAACTAGTAAAAAGTTACACTAAAACGATTTAGGTATGCCTTAGCCTCACTGTCTACTTTAGGCTATATTACTCCTTGGTCATGCCATAAATTGTGGGTGACATTATGATACATTTGACGTAGACATCACCAATTTTATGGGCGTTATTGTGCATAATTCTACTCTCATAATGAGTATATATAGGTTATATGGTTTATATAACATAAAACGGAAAATATATAAAACGATCTCTGGCAACGCGCATAGGTTTTACGTTTCACATGTATTTCATGTATGTACGCTGAAATTTGCGCTAACGCAAGAGATATGTTGTGGTTATAGCTTAGCCAGTAGGCACTATATCGGTATGGTTAAATCAAATAAAATCGGGTTCCTCATCCGCGCCCAAAATGGATATACATGTAATGGATTAGCAATTACGTCCAAAAGTAAGTGAAAAGAAAACTCTTCAGTATTGATAATTAAAAACTATGTTTAAAAATATTTATGAAAGCTGAGTAATATACGTATTGTGAAAACTACTATGAAAGTATGCCAAAAATAATTCTG
This sequence comes from Trileptium ribeirensis, assembly GCA_030248225.1. Lineage (NCBI taxonomy): Eukaryota > Metazoa > Nematoda > Enoplea > Enoplida > Thoracostomopsidae > Trileptium > Trileptium ribeirensis. The sequence goes on from JASANE010011690.1 coordinate 30,995, forward strand.
AAAAAAAAACAAGATTATATAAATGCAACGTGGAAAACATGAAAAAATATGCAACGCCGTCTGACCGATAAAAAGTTTAAGTCATTTAATCAAACACGCGTCAATTATTTTATTACCTGCAAACGTAAGCTAGCAAATACGAAAACACAACTATTTCATTTTCATTATATGTGATAAAAGTAGGCCAGATGTTTACAGCACAAAAATTTAAGTGTGACCATGCAGTGATAAAGGTGAAATGAGCGGTAATATAAACGAGATAATTGCGGTTGTCAGGCAGAGCCTTTGCCAGGGGGGTGGAACTGGTAGGCTGTACCTCTGCTTTATATTGGTGCCCCGGCCCATTTTACAAGAAAATTTTTCTTGTTTCGGATTTTTGACATCTGGATTCCTGCTAGAATTATAAGTGGCTGTTCGATTCTTCTAAAAATCGTCGTTCACAGACAGCGAATGGTTCTGGGGTCAGTAATATTAAAACATGGGTGATCCAGAAAAACGACAAAACAGAAATTCCCTGACAAAAGATTTGAAATAAGTATGACAAAACATTACCTCATTAGCCAAGGCAACATGTGGATTAATAAACTCTTTAGAAGTGTTTATAGACAGAACATGTAAAATCCTAGGCAAAATATCCTTAAATTAGATCGAGGATAGAAATGAATTAGTAATTGTGTTCGCCGATCCTAAAGCCCCGTTCATTCAAGATTACAACCATTTGCTAGGATGCCAGTTATACGTGTATAGAACCTAGCTGTGTAGTATCTTAGCCATGTACCAGCATATTTCCACAAAAATAGTCGCTGAGCAGGTTGAATTTTTTACGCTGTACATACCATCTGGTGAATCCACATTGTGTAGAAATTTAGTATTCTTTAAATACCCATTGTTAGATATTCTGAGCGGAATCAAATCTGGTGCTACCACATGTCTTTCAAATGTTTAAATTAACGCGGTAGTAGTGAAGCAATTGTTTGACTCGAGTTATAGTTTCCTACCCAACGGTTATTAATGTATTATTGAGAAGCGGGATTTTGATCACCACATTTTTCCGATGAAGCTAGACCGACACACATATCCGCAGATCATGTAGCCATTTCCAAATGATGATAATGAATTACAAAACTAAGGTCAAAGAAGTACATAATTTTAGATTTTCCCATGTTTTCAGCTAGGTTTCAGCTAAAGTTGATTTTCTGCGAATTATGGCTATTTTAAATGTTTAATCGATGGCAAGGCCACCAAATCAACGGTATTCTTTAATAAATAACTTAATCGATTAGAATTGTATAATCATAGGTGTTCAAGTTCCTTCGGCGTATTGAATGGTAGATGGTTTCTGTATAGCAGCGAAGGAGCGCAATGGAGCGAGGGTGGGTGAATTTTGCAAATGTCGCAATTGCTCATAATTTTGTAAACATTGTCATCTTTGCTACAATTTGTATCATAATCTGCTCATAATTTGCTCAATATGTATATGATAAATGGCAATTTTCCCATTCATATAGCACATTAATGTGTTAGAAGTTCGAAATCAAGACAATCTTTGAATCCCCAGATTCACAGGTTGTCTTTTTGTAAGCTCCAAATTCTTAATCGCTGCTGATTCACTACATAGCTTAAAATTTTTAAGTTATTATTTCTTAAAACACTACGAAAGACATTTGCTGAAGAACACAGCCTCTCGTAACTTTAGACGTTAATCTTGTAATAATTAGTCGAATAAGTTTACGTTACCATGGACAGGATATTCGCTATGGTACTGTCGTAGGTAGGGACTAAAACTAAGGCCTGCGACTAAGGACTCGTTTATAAAAGGACTCGTTTTTAAAAAAGTGAAACTTCAAACAGCAGCAATAAAATTAAGAAGCAAAAAACCTCTTGCTCTACGTTTATTTAAAAGTGGGCATAACAAAAGAGTACCATATATTAGTTATCCTCTCTGATGTTATCATGTATTACAATATCAGTACGGAGCAACTGCATTGTACGGCTGTACCTTCATTTTTCATTTAAATACAATCGCATACATAACAATACGGATCCATATCACCTTTTAGGTATCCTATGCCTAGAAAAAGAACACCTTAGTGCGGGCGTGCAGAGGGTGGGCCGAGATATTAGTTTAAGTTTTTACACAGGACGGGAAGTTAATACTAAGGCTTATTTACATCAAAAACGTTATAACAAGTACTTCGATTTTCGCCTTTAAAGGTTACATTGCTTAGAATAAATGTTTGTAACATTTTAATTTTTGTGTCTGAGAGCAATATCATAATTAAGTAACAGAATAATTTGTCAGTAATAGTAAACTATGCCATATTATACACATTGAATCAGGTGCTGTAAAAGCAAGAGTTGTTTAGCATTTTTATACCTATTAAACGCATTACATATCACATATGTCTCAACAACGCAACAAAAAATATTTGTTGCTTGATCAACACTGGTGCTCAACTTCAAAATCTATTTATCACAATTTACTGATTGTATCTATTCACCGAGGCGTAAATTCAACCCAGCAGTCGTATACATAAACAAAGGAAATGCTGTTCGACTTAAAAGAATAAGTTTAACGCTGTTTCACATGAATTAAATTACTTTAGGTGATGTATTTCAGCCAAATTCAAATCTGAACCGCTCGAATATGAAATACGTTGACATGCGCAGATACACTAGGCCAAAACGCAAAAATACAATTTTGCACTAAGGCTAGAACAGTATATTTCAATTTTACGAATTACCTATATGAAAATATCATTAACTGCTATACAGTTACACTTTGGTGCGCAATTGTTTATTGTCTATTTCTTATTGGAAATAGGACGAAATACAATCTATTGTCGCAGCGGTAAATGAAACCCTTAATGCTTTTTAGACTTCTATCCGGTGTAGCTACACCGGGGAATCTTTGTACATAAATTTCAATAATGCTTCAAAACGTAACTGGAATGTGAATATCAAAACGAACGGAACAGTTCTAATCCATTGCACAAGGACGAACTCCAGCTGCATTAGGTGGGGTTTAGGCCCTGGTTGTCACACTGCCTATGCGTGTGGCTTCTTTTCTGCTAGTCATGGACACTAACATGCAGCAAGCGCTTTTTAAAACTATAGTTAGAGCTATGTGAACTTAACGATCCTAGCAATACAAGCAAAACATACGTACATACACTGAAGATTCGATAAGCATCAATAATTTTGCACCTAAAATTACAAAAAAACAATTTCGGTATCAAATATGCGCGTGAGAAATGAACTAAATTTTGGAGAACAATTTAATGTATTGCTTATTAACGTCCAATGTTGAATAAGCTTTTGCCGAACAATGAATAAAACCTGAACTGCAATGTATGTATATATATTCATAAATATATATATATATATATATATATATATATATATATATATATATATATATATATATATATATAAATTAAACATATCTTATATTATATGTATTTCTATATATTTTATATCATATATATTTATTGCCTGATTTTTTATAAATATTGGTATGAAATAAAATTCACCTAAAGTTTGAATCTAAAATTTTACACAAATTATTTATGCGTTTGTGCAAATTGTGCAAATGGTCGTACATGCTGCACAAAATTACTCTCATGTGTGTAATTTATAATACATGTGCTGAATGTAACATCACACAAGGTTACGTGTTGAAAATCATGCAATTCTTGTGTCTAAATTTTTACAAAGGATGCGTGAATAATCATACACATTACGTGGCGCAATTCGTGCAATTTGTTACATTTAATTACATGTAAATTTAATACAAATTATGATGACATAGTTATGCATTAATGTAAAAAATGGGTACACAGTTTCATTCTGGATTTGTTCGTCACACAATTGCCCGTATTTGTGCAAATTTTCATACAAAGTGTTGCAAAATAATATCTGTCACCCAATAACTGTCTGAAATTACCATTATATAAATTTTAAGATAGTACTTATTTATACGCCGTTGTCTGCCGCATTTCGTGGATCTACATAAATTATATGTGACATGGCCCTACATAAGAGCGGCCCACACGGATACCTTTGTACTGAGAGCTAAGAAAGGTCAAGCTTAAGGTTGGCTTCGACGGTAGATATTACCGACTAATTTTGGTTACTATACCTTCTAGTGTACATTTTGTCGTTCTTCTAACAAAAAATAAATAAGCATTTTCATATTACCAAGAGTGCATTAGGGGAGAGAATGACACTTCCTACGCTCACACGTAAACCCGTGTTTGATGACTTTCGGCATGACCCCCCCAGGTTTTTGGGGGGAATCGAGATGCACTGACCTCCCAGATTTTGGGGGAGGGTAGCTCGAACCCTCCCCCCCCCCCAGTTTTTTGGGAGGAAGGGGAATAGGTCAGACCCCCCATTTTAGGGGGGTCGGTTAAACCAGCAGCTGCTTATAACCCGACCCCCCAAAATGGAGAGCCCGACCTATCCTCCCAAAGACTGAGGAGCGGGGGTCCTAGCTAACTCCCGCAAAATCTGGGAGGACGGGATCAGTGCATCTCAACCCCCCTTCCCTCCAAAAAAACTAGGCGGGGGTCACGATAACACGCCCGCGTCATCAGACACGGGTTTACGTGTGAGTGCAGGGCAATGTCATAATCTTCCCTAATGCAGTCTTGATATTACTAACAACGATATTTTAGGATAAATGAAAGCCAAAATTAAAGTGTGAATTTTATGAACCCAAAACATTATGAATTTTATAGCCGCGGAAAAATTCTCAGGTGTATATGGGGTTTGGGTATCTCGGGGGAGGGGAATTTTTTAGATTTTTAGGAGCTCATATTTTACCCAATTTTGCTAAATTTTCGCCAATTTACTGTATTTTTGTTACTTTTGGATATTTTGTCAAAATTTTGCCATTTTGCATTAATGTTTGCCAGATTTTCCCAAATTTTGCCAAATTTCCCAAAATTTCCTTTGGCGAAGAGGGGTTGATGTGGATTGAGGAGGTTCGAGTCCTACCTAACCCCGCTTAGCGCACCTATGCGTTAAATCAGTTCTATGCCCCCAAAATATTGCCAAATCTTATGATAAACATGAATTAGTAATTTCTTAATTGTTACACATAACGTTATGAATGAGTATATATTTTAAGGGTTTGAGTTATGAAGAATTCATATTTTCAGCTTAAAAGATACAATGTTTCACACGGAAATCTTTGACACTCAAATCAGCTCCAATACATAATATAACAACGCATCATGTTTAACTTTTTAACGCCTGCAGTTGTTCGACAACAACCAATAATATTTCAAAGTGTTGTGCTAACTAAATTCGTCGAATGTACTGCATGATAGTATGCGTGTTGTTGTTCGCTCTGTTTGCGACGAGTCTTAAGAATCTGAGCAATAGCTCTAAAACAACTCAATGACTAGCGAAGGTAGCTTTCAGATTCGATATTTTTCGATACTACTAATTGTTCATCATTGTTTGAAGTGCAAATTAATTCAGCACGTAAAAAGTTAAAATTTGGCAAATTTTTTATACAACAATATGTGGTATAACAACTTTGTGTGCGTCGGATACTGGTGATAATATATGTAACTAAAATATCATTAATTATTTACAAAACTAACAACCTCGCTTTCAATTACATAAAGATTAGCCGAATAATTATAAGTTCGTTCAAATAATTGAACGAAACTATAATTATGTGTTTGGGCAGTTTTCTTACAGCACATCGTACCTAACGTGATTCATTCACATTAATTGCACAGCGATCGAAAGCGATCAAGTATTTATTATAAATTTTGCCGTGTCCTTCCGTTTGGGCAGTTTTCTTACCGCACATCGTACCTAGCCTGATTCATTCACATTAATTGCACAGCGATCGAAAGCGATCAAGTATTTATTAGTATCTGCACTGATGAATTTTGCCGTGTCCTTCCGTTTGGGCAGTATCTTACAGCACATCGTACCTAACGTGATTCATTCACATTAATTGTACAGCGATCGAAAGCGATCAAGTATTTATTTGTATCTGCACTGATGAATTTTGCTGTGTCCTTCCGTTTGGGCAGTTTTCTTACCGCACATCGTACCTAACGTGATTCATTCACATTAATTGCACAGCGATCGAAAGCGATCAAGTATTTATTTGTATCTGCACTGATGAATTTTGCCATGTCCTTCCGTTTGGGCAGTTTTCTTACCGCACATCGTACCTTACGTGATTCATTCACATTAATTGCACAGCGATCGAAAGCGATCAAGTATTTATTTGTATCTGCACTGATGAATTTTGCCGTGTCCTTCCGTTTGGGCAGTTTTCTTACCGCACATCTTACCTAACGTGATTAATTCACATTAATTACACAGCGGTCGAATCGACCAAGGACTTATTTGTATCTGCACTGATGAATTTTGCCGTGTCCCTCCGCTTGGGCAGTTTTCTCAAAATATCTCATCGACGAACAAAGATATTCCCGCGGGCTGTTTAGCATATTATAGCCTATACTGTGGTTTTCATTCCCACGATACTATATAGCTTTCATCACTGCAATTTATCCATGAGATATGGTAGACCCCGTTAAAGTGGCACCCCTCAATTTTTGACTGAAAGAAAATATTTGTAGATATTTTTCAAAACACGGAGTCCCAAACGTGCCCATTTTAACCCTTTATATATAACATTTTATGATGATAGTTTCTAAACAGTATATGGTTATTATAAAGGTTTCTGATTTCGAAACTGTTGATAGCGGTGAGGCAAATTATGTGACTGATGTCCGTTTTTAAACCGCACTGTTCCTTCTGGGAACCCTGCTTCAGCAGTGTAGAATTTTGTGGCTTGCAGTTAAATACTATATTTTGTTGCATTTGAGATTATAAAAATTTTCAAGTATGCTGATACGATGGTGTGATTTATTTGAACTTATTTGTAACCGGTGTTGATTTGTCAGAATGGTACAGTATCCCCTGGGACCCCCTAGAACCGTGAATGATTTCGTGATATTCAATATAATGCAATAGTTTATCAAAGCCTTTGATGCAGTTCCTCTTAACAAGTTAATACACTAACTCTCTCGTTTAGGCAATACCGGTCACCTATTGAACTCGACCAAAAGTTTAGCGCGAATTTCGTCTTAAAGTTTATTTAGCTACTTTGAACTGTACCGAGTTATATCGGGCTTGCATCAAAGACAAGTGTTGCAACCAGCCGAATTTATATTGTATATAAATGATCTATTTTGTAAAATACATTAATAATGTAAAGTGCAAGATTTTTGCCGGCGACATTAAACTGTATGAAGAAGTTACAAAGTTGATTTATCCACAAGCTGTTGTCTTGTATACAAACTGCTCTTAAATACGTTTAAAACTGGACACTCGCGTGGCAGCTAAATATGACAGCAACAAGGTGCCAAGCGTGTCATATAAACAAGGCCAGTGAATGCAAAGGCCGTGTCTACCCTAGGTAGACAATAAATTTCTGTTGTCCTTTCTTTCCATGATCTAAGTGTAACGATATCTTACGACTTGAAGCTAACGTTACAACTTAATATCAAAGACTTATTGCAACCGATTGCAACGCTTCAGCTGAAATATCTAAAATTTAAGGCGACTGCGCTTTGATCTAGCAATAGTATGCAAAAGTTCGCATGGTGAAATTGAAATTAAGACAAGAGAACTATTCCAATTAGTTGAAAGTACATTTCACGTGGTCATTCAATAAGGATGCATAAGACAAAATCTAGGACTAACCTACTAAGCCACGCTTTTACATCAGTATAGAATAAGCTTCATGAGAAGATAAATAAGCAGCCGTTGATCCACGCTTAAAACTCGCATGTGCTTAGAGAACTGCTAAACCAAATTAACCTAAATCATTTTCTAAATTATAACAGAAACCTCTAAGCAGATGTAAGAGGGAAGAGCTTGCCCCCAGATTTCTGCTGGACTACTTGGTACATATACTGTCCAACTGTTCTAGAGTTACTTTCATGATTACTTTATACTTTGCACCGTTTCCTATTAAACAGTTGTCGTTCTTTAGCTTTCTATCACACTGCTGTTGCATTTAAAATATACCATTATATTTTACAGCAAACTTATGGTACTGTATTGTAATTTGTTGCACCTGTGATTACGAAGGTTGTCGAGGCTGCTGAAAACGATGACATAATTGATTTGAATATATATGTTACTGATGTGACATTTTTATAACGGCACTGCATCAGTTCGGATCCCCTCTCCCATGAACATCGCATAATTTCGTGGTTTCCGAACTTAGTGTCGAATTTTGTTGCATCTGCGGTTGTGCGATTACATAGGTTTTCAAGGATGCTGAAAACGATGCAGTTACTGATTTAACGGCATCTTTGACCAACGCGTCCTTTTTGGAATGGCGCTGTATCAACGCGGAATCAACCCCCTGATACATGCATGCTTGTGTGGCATCTGTGATTTTAAAAGTTGTTGAAGTTGCTGAAAACATGAAGTGATATTCCGCAATTATAATGTTCGCTGCCCACTCGTAGGTTGACCCATCCTCTAGTATGTGCACGTACTGCGCACTGCTAGGCAAAGGGCCACGATGCTCGTTATGCTATAGTGCTGTAGCGACTTCTGGCTAAGAATAGCGGAAGCGGAAAACACGCACATGTCGCTCAAGTTTTCTCTATTGGAATAGTATTGATCAGTCCCCGATGAGAAATAAAACGTTTTGCTGTTTTATCTGGATTCGAAGCAACCTTTGATAATCTTTGCGACTATTATACTAGCCGTTGTTCTTTCTCTGAGAATATATTATAGAGATTGTGGATACAGTATACTTCGTTCGAAGCAAGAATAATCCCGAAAATGAATGAACACGAATACGGAGATCTGAGCCTATATAAGGTGACGTCCACATTCTGGAAGAACAATGTTTAGTTTTCTGTTCGCTGATACCACTTGTTTACCAATAAACTAATTCGTTTGTCATCATTGCTTTAGTAGTACCGCAAGTGTTCAGTTGCATAAATAAATCTTTTACAATGGTGAACCCGTCACGGGCACGTCAGCCGCTTTTATTCCAGGTGTTTTTTGGTGTTGCTGTCTTTATCACCAGTCTTGGGGCACCCGCCGTTCGTTCAGCTACAATATTCGATGGTGTTCAAGCCTAATCGTCACGATACGAATTTCCGTGGGCCTGGGTGCCAAGTCACCTCAAACGACCCTCGTCCCGCCGCAAACGCGGTCGAGCGAAATACCAAAAGCCCATTGTGGGAATCGTTTCAATCGGAGTGTCACAGTTAACTGGTCAATGCCTCAACAGCCGACAAGCGACATCCCTCCGCGTCCTCCTGGTGATCGGGTACATCGAACAAAATCCTTGACCTATCAATTTGTCGCAACAGAACAAAGATACATTGGGGCATGTTGCAACTCCTCAAGTCGAGTGACGAACCATTTGTCTTGCCCGACTAAGGAGGACATTATTGCACGACTGACCCCTTTCGAACCGGATGTCATCGCGCTAGCTCACAGCCAATTAACGATCGCAAGGTTTCGAGGTGCCGCTGCGGTCGAAGCCAATCAACACGTGGGTACCCAATCGTTACAATTCCATACGCTGCCACAGTTCAATCCAAAGACCCTGCAATCGAGATTCAACCAGATCAATCAAATTCTTGGCAACGTCAGTGACGACGTGCAGAATCGCAACATCCTCCGTGTGGTTGACAATTCGATGATACACGAATCGGGCGGCAACCTCAATGCGTCCTACGGTGACCTGAAATGCACGCAGATCAAGCACTACGCTGACAGCGACAACCGCCGCCTACGCAAGCTGCTAGCCGAAAAGGACTTAAAGCAGTTAGCCCTCAAGCGCACTCCGGGAACTCTTTCAGTTGTTTCGTCTGCAGTTCCTCAAGGAGTTCTACCCGAGCGAATTCGCCTCACGCTTATCAAGATGGACACGTAAGAGTTTGAATAGCTGGCCCGCATCGCTGACACAGATCGCCGATCCAAGCTTGGTCAATCGAGTGCGCTCGGTGCAATCGGTATTCGCCAAAAAGGTCGATCAATGGCAATCATTAGATCAAGGAATAAATAGCTGAGCTGAGCTCAAGCCGTTCGTCAGCTCTCGAATCGAAGCAACGCCAAGCGATCGCCGACAGTATAGTGGACAAGCCGACGCCTACTTCGACAAAGGTCGTCGCAAATCGAAAAGATACAGGTCAAGGCCGCAATCACGCAACCGTTCAACCGGCCTGTGTTGGTATCACAACAAGTTTGGCGATAAAGCGCAACATTGCTATGGTGCCGAATTCTGTTCGTTTAAGCGACAATCTGACGCAGACGGACAACGACATTCCACTCTAGGGTCCGGGAAATTGGTAACCCCATTTGCTAGAACAGCAGGCTGTGGGGGGGCATCCATGCTGTGTTTATCGGCGTTTAACCGTTCGGTCGTTTCATTGGAAGCTCAATATCATTCCTTCCCCGTCTAGTGCGCCGAACTTACATGCCCATCCGCTCCGAACGCATAATATTTCCATGCTGTCAACGGTACCCCAGTCGAAATCGAAAGCACATGCGCGATGTCGTTTCAACTTGATGGTTTCTCGAACAAAGTACTCGTGGGTCTTCTCTGTCACCAACGTTGGAAACCCAATACTCGGCGTGATTTTCTCTGCCACTACAGGTTTCGCAGTTGAATGCGTCAACAACTGCCTAATTCCCGGCCCTCGAACGATCCCGTCCAACCGCGTGTAGCTCAGCGATAACTTCCGCGCAGTCAAATCTGGGATTTCGGGTAGATATGCCTAGATTTTCCGAGCCGGTCAATAAGCGCTTAGGGCAATTCCCCAACATTTTCAAACCGGTAAATGCATTCACCCGCCCAGTCCACGGCATCGAGTATCGAATTGTTACAAGAGGGCCTCCGTGTTTCAAGCGCCCGCGACGTTTAATCGGACAAAAACTACAAAACGCAAGAGAGGTGTTCGCCGAGCGGGAGCAACATGGCGTCGTCTATCGCGGGGATTCCCGTTATGCCTCCGCTGTACACATGGTGCCGAAGTCCGGCACTCAGAAACACCATGCCGTCCGAACCGGTGACTACAGCAACCTCAACCAACAAACGGTTCCGGCTCGCTCCCCATGCCAAATTTTTCAAAGATCTACCTCGAGATATGTACGGCACGTCAGTTTTCTCGAATCTGGATCTAGTGTGTGCCTAAACTCAAATCCCTGTCGCTAAGCAAGATCAACCGAAAACGGCGATTGCTAATCCGTTCGAACTTTTCCTATTTCGACGGATGTTCTTCGGTTTCGAAATCCCGCGCAAAATTTTCAGCGCCTAATGGATTCGATATTTACAGACGTCCCATCCGTCAAAGTATATTTGGACGACATCCTGGTAGCAAGTAACGATCCGGAACATCATCTGCTGCATCTTGATGAAGTTTTCCGTCGCCTCGACAAACACGGACTTCGCCTATGGCCGAATAAGTGCGTCCTTTTCGCCTCGAAAGTCAATTTTGGCGGGGTCGAAGTCGATGCCGACGATGTTCGCCCAATGTCGATCAAAATAAAAGCGATAACCGATCAGCCTTCCGGAAACGCTCAAGGACTTGCGACGTTTCCTAGGAGTGGCCGGATTCTATCATCGATTCGTCAAGGCGTTTTCAAAGGTTGTTGCTGCGCTCACGGGCTTAACTCGCGGCAGATCTAACAAAGGCAATTTCAAACTCATTTGAACAACTGAAGCCGACAAGGCCTTCCATGATTTGAAGGCTGCTCTCGTCAGCGCTGTCACTCCGGATTTTCCTCATCCGGCAGCTAAAATTCAACTACCTACCAACGCCTCAGGGACTACCGTTGGTGGAGCGTTTGAGTCAAATTATAAATATGGGAGACAGGTCAGCCGCTCGCGTTCTATTCGGAGAAGCTCACCGAACTCGAGTTGAGGAAATCGACATTCGACAAGGAACTACTGGCTATATTCAAGGCCTTGAAACATTTCTCGTGGCTCCAGAGTTTACTGGATAAGTCGATTTCTGTATCCATTTCTCGAGTTTACTGGATAAGTCGATTCGGTCTTACCCGCGTTCTAATTTCCTATCGCGTGGCCAATTCGAATAAGCATTGTGGTCGTCCTTAATGGAACAATTGGGAATCGACCGTCGCCGAACCACCGAGTACCATCCCGCATGCAACGGAGCTGTTGAACGATTCCACCGGACGCTCAAGGCGGGCCTTCGTTCACATGGCGCCACCAAATCATGGAAAACGTCACTTCCGCTGGTCCTTCTAGCTATCCGATCAGAGTTCAATGACAAAGGCTTTATTTACTCCTTGTCAAATGGTGTTTGGTTCAAGCATCGAGTTGCCGCATCATTATTTCACACTCCAACCTGCAGCGAACATTTCTGAACACAACTTCATGACAAGATTGTTTGCTAGGATCCGCCAAATCAATACACCCGAGTGCTGTCATTCAGCACCATGGTGTATCCCTCCTGATCTGGCGGCTGCCCGTCATGTGTGAATTCGAGACGATTCTGTAAAATCGACTCTTCAACCTCGATACGTTAGACCTTTCGATGTCAAAGATCGAGACGACAAATCTGTCGTCGTTCAGATGCGAGACGGCGAGGACCGGGTCGGTACCGATCGTGTGAAATGTTCGTTTCCTGCCCGACGGCAATAAAGACGTGCCGGCTCGAATTGATGCAACGAATCCAAACCACAACCCTCCGAGAAAAAGGACGGTCATCATAGCGAAGGTTCGAAATTGGCCGTATTGGCCTGCACAGGTCATTGCGCCAGACGGGACGGAGCTTGCAACACTCAAGCATCTCCACAAGAATCGATTGCTGTGAAGTTCTTCGGAACTAACCATTTGGCATTCGTTTCTCAGTCGGCTACTCAATCATTCCGCCCGACTACAACTGCAAATCGTCAGTATCTCCTCAAAGCATACGAGATAGCCCGGAACTTCAAGACGCCCGCAAGTGCTGCAAAAGCCGATAGCGCGGTTTGATTCCTTCTCCGTTTGTGGTCAGCGCTCCGCTTAAACCGGGGGAGTTCTGTAGCGACTTCTGGCTAAGAATAGCGGAAGCGGAAAACACTCACATGTCGCTCAAGTTTTCTCTGTTGGAATAGTATTGATCAGTCCCAGATGAGGAATAAAACGTTTTGCTGTTTTATCTGGATTCGAAGCAACCTTTTATAATCTTTGCGACTATTATACTAGCCATTATTACTTTTCTCTGAGAATATATTATTACGATTATCAATACAGTCTACTTCATTCGGGACAGGGACAATGCCGAAAATGAATGAAAACGAATACGGAGATCTGAGACTATATAAGGGAATGTCCACATTCTGGAAGACCAATATTTAGTTTTCTGTTCGCATGATACCACGTAGTTTACCAATAAACTAATTTGTTTGTCATCATTGCTTTAGTAGTACCGCGAGTGTTCAGTTGCATAAATAAATCTTTTACAATTCTTGTTACACTGTGACGATTAGACTTTATGAGACACTACAATCTTTGTTCGACAACTTATGTTTTGCACAGTGCCTATAGTGTTACACGGCTTGTAAAAACAAAGCTAGATCTTGCACGTTGTTTGTAACGGTAACCAAATTTGCTACACGATTCTGTAATGATGAGTAATATCTTTGAACGGCAGTTGCATCAAGAATCATAGTAGCTGCACGACTGGGTAAAAAGAACTGAGAATATTGCACTCCGTCATTGTTACCCTAACGGTTGTAGTTACACTATTTCTGTCGTAATCCTTTGCGGAAAGAGTAAAGAAATCCAAAATATGTGCACAGATCGCAGTAAGTTATGCGATGACTACTGAGCGTTTAGTGATGGTTACACTTTATCTATCTCGAGCGACCGAAATTACTCATTCGCGCAACAAGGGGAAATGAAAACATTGCACATATATGCGATTAGTGACTATTGTAAGTTTTGCGTGCCGTTAAAAATCCATAAATTTATGAAGCCAAAGCTAATTCAGTTCATTGGAAAGAAATCGTGCCTTGCTTGACACAACAAAATCTTATTAGAGCGCAACCATACAAGAATGACAATGGCATGGTTTTTACACAAAGCCAACAAGACTGAAGTCACTGAACCTCAACCATGACGCTGATATAGGACAGCCGATTTTAGGTACTCTACATGCAAATCTATTTGCTGAACTAGCTTCAAACTAAGCTAAGCAGCTTCTAAACCAGTTTCTAAATTAATTTGTTTTGTAGCTGTTTCAACGATCTTTCGAACAGCGTCAGTACGGTTCCAAATTCAACTATTACAATCACCATATTGCCAAACAGTTGTAGATATTAGTCCGATAAAAAAGCGTATAGCACTTGGGAGATATTAGACTACATATATTAACTTTATTAAGTATTCCGGTCACTAAGTGGCTACTGAAACTGTGTAACTGGTAATTCCTAAATCTGCCTTTAGAGCTGATCACCCTTGTTTGTATTCGGGATATAGTCGTGTTGCTTTGACTTGGTTTCTAAGCAACTACAATTATAGTTAAATTCCCGTGTCGAGGATCAATGAGTTGGTTACGTTAAATGTCTGCCATTAGCATTGACATTCCTGCTTGCAAACGATATTGTCAACCAATCGTGCTGTTCTGAAAATCATTTTAGAAGTTTCTATATGCAATGCTATATGTCGCACTGTTGACAAACATTAATTACTTTAATTTTAAATGTACTAAATAATTTATCCTAGTGCAACCGACGTATGTTTAAATTTGTCATTAATTAAAGAAACAGATAATATTACAAATGATTCAGCATTTCCAAAGCGTTACAACAGTGAAAGTATTGAGAATGTTTTTATTCAGTGAAATGCAAATAGATGCTTTACATTTATTGCGATAGATACCATTTTAAACACCAACCAGACAATTACTGGGCATCAATAAATTGGATACAACCAGCAATTGCAAAACTGTGGGTGGATCAAAAATAGCACAGTAATTTGAAAATTTTGTGAGTACTGATAAATTGGACGCATTCATTTCATTCTCCGGGTAAAATCAATACCCAGTAATTTTATTTTTTGTGGTTCAAATTTTATTTACCCATTCAGTTTTTAGGTAGACAATCTATAATTTGTTTATTTTTCTAATGATATTACCTAAAGATGACATGGGCAACAACCAATAACCAAGCCAGGCTTACAATAAACAAATTGACAAGAGTATTTTGTTTACCTTTAACTGGATTGTTTGTTGTCCTCAAAACTCAGTTTACGTCAAAGCTGTTCTCGTGAAAACACTTAAAATAAAACAAATTTACACGTTTATTCACAGACCGAATTAATGGACCAATTATTAATTGCACAGTGGTATGCTGTAGATATATATAACGTGTCATGTGTGTGCAGTTGGCCATGATCCCAATGTAACTGTCGTATATATCCCCAAGTTCCTCATATCTTCTACATGTTTTGGAAATTTTGCCACGTAATAGCTAAAAATTTTCTCTGACACTTTGGCGAGTGTAGGGGCACATGGAATAAATAAGGCCTAGGGTGGGCCTTCTAAGAGTATTACGTACTAACACGTGCTATTTGCTACTAGTATACATCTCCATAAGATTTCCTTTATAACATTACTGTGGTCTGTCTTAGACAAACAACAGTAAGTTATTGTTTGACAAATGTATAATAGGAGCCTCAGCTCTAAAGTTTTAAAAATGCAATTTATGAAAACAATATCAACAAAATATCAAACAGATATATCAACTCTATATTTCCCGTTAGTCCGTTACATATACATTCTCGCTCCTCTTTCAAAATAAATACTGTAAAGTGAATGAATTTTAACATTTTGCTTCTAAACCTCAAGAGCCCAAAACATTTTGGAATGCTGAGAACTTTGTTCTCTCAGTTATTGATTAATTTCGTATGCATAAATAGCAAATGGCTGGCTAGCAAATGAGTATCATTATTAAAACGAATGATGTAAAGAACAATAACAAGTCGACATTATATACCAATTATTTGTTGATCGTTATTGTTATTCATTTGAACACTCAGAAGAAAATAAAATCATTAAAACTGAACCTGCGTAATGGAAATACTAGTTTCTGAATTATATCTTATGGCGGTTGATATGTTGGTTTGGTGATACTTTCAGACGTTAGTATAAAACTGCATTGGAAAATATTAACCGAACAAGCTTGGAACATCGTTGAGTGACACTTCCAGGCAAGATTTGAGTGTTGGTTTTTTGAAACGAAATGGGTTACAGCAGTTATGCAATCTTACTGGTTATGCGGCGTTCACGTTATAATGTACCCTCTATTTGGAATTTTTGTCCCCCTCTAGTCGCGACCCTACCGTATAGACAGTTAGGGTGACATCCATACTGTAAATAAATTGCATGAGGGTGCACCACACACCCCTAGCTACTATATTTTTTCACGTGTCGGACACACCCTTATCTACCAAGTTGGCGCGATTTAACTATAACGGACACCGTCTGTAGCTAATGCGGTTTATTAGTCAACTATCCTGTGTAGTTTTTTTCTCAATTTACGATATTTGTATCTAGCCCATATGAACATTGCTCAAATAATTCCGAACGCTGTCAATAAAACAGGCAGAAGACACGGTGTGCCTAACACTGTCGAGAAGTGGTAATACGCGTAACTTTGTGGCTACTTTGAAAAAATTTATTGCCAACAGTGTGCTTGACACTGTGTGGTGTACATGGGTTCCAAACATTTAGGGACATTATAACGTGAACGCCGCATTAATACGAAAATAACAGTGCCCTCAAGGAGGGCAACACATGAACGAAGGAAGCACAGTGCCATAAGCCTGCATACGCTTAATTCTTTTTAAACGTTTTATTTACGAAAACATTTCGCTGTGTTAAATAGTGTAGCCAACGGAATACACCCATAGCATCAATTCAACCGTTGGTCACAATATTCGAAGAGGGGTTGCAAAGGCAGCATAGGAGAAAAACTATTATTAAATTTAAATGCATGAAGTTAATAACACATGTTATCATGTAACGAGTCATTGATCCCAACAAGAATAAGGTTACCAGAGGATGTCCTACTCACATCTGGCCCATATTGCGATTGAAAAGATATCTGCCTAAAGTCTATTTTTTGAAGTGGTTCCTTAAAGATAGATAGGTTCGCGATTCCACAATAGGATTTAAGTGGTTCCAGGCATTCACTATACTAACACTGAAAGTATGCATTGATCAATGCCGTTCCCAGGTCGTATGCAGAACGCAATTCCGAAAATGCAGAAATTACGATGCGTCAACTGGGAGGATCATCACCAGGTTCCGTCATTTTGCATGGCATATTGTGGCAATCCTTACCTGCTTCGCTACTACTTCGGTGAAGGTAGATTTCTTAATTTCGGTAGCTGATGTTTGTTCTCGGACAGCAAGCGCCAACAAGCCAACGTGAAATTGTATCGATGGCTCGATTTTTTTGCTGCCGGAGTAGAGCTTTGATTTGCTGCAGCTCCGGCCATCAAATTACAAACAAAGGATTTGTACGCACTCGTTGCCTTGAATGGCAACCACGACTTCTATGGAGGAACACCAACTCACTAAAAGTGAATCCAGTTATTATACCGACCGCTGGTAAAGCAGTCGTCACCGCCATCTGTGCTGCATTTATTGAAATAAATATTTCGGCGACTGTGCAACTTCGTTTATGTCGGATATCACTGCTTGATTTTTTCTGTAGATTGACATTTTGCGAGTCCTTTGCTCTGACTTTGTTCACTTGCTTGATTTCTATTCAGGAAGAGCTATTGCTGGACATATTTGTAATTTGTTCGAATCGTATTGCGAAAAAATTGATGAAATTATGCTCCGAAGAATTGATTTAAATTTGATACTGAGTGTAGTTAATTAAGTCTGGTGTAACAAACCAGAAATGCATTAACCTTGATCCTTGCACTTAGACCTGAATGCAATTGGATTAAAATGGCTCACTAGTTATATGAAGTTTGACTAAGGTTATCTTGCTCAAGGAACTAAGGTTATATCGCTCGACAGTTATTCCTGGCACCACGTGCAGTGTAGAGTGACAGTAGCAGATAGAAAAGAATTTCACTCTGTGACGATTGTAACAGTTACCCAGTATTACATAAACACTGCATCTTTTATTGTTAAGAAACCTGAACTCAAAATCGGTATCTTCTATTGCTAAGAAACATGAACTCAAAATCAGTATCTATTATTACTAAGAAAGATGAGCTTAAAATCGGCATTTTTATTGCTAAGATACCTGAACGCAAAATCCATATCTTTTATTGGTAAGAAACCTGAACTCAAAATCGGTATCTGAGAAACCTGAACTCAAAATCAGTATCTTTTATTGCTAAGAAACCTGAGCTCAAAATCGATATCTTTTATTGCTAAGAAAACTGAACTCAAAATCGGTGTCTTTTATTGCTAAAAATCTGAACTCAAATCTATATCTTTTATTCCTAAGAAACCTGAAATCAAAATCGGTATTTTTATTGCTAAGAAACCTGAACTCAAAACCAATATATATTTTAACGATCCAGAAAATTTAGTGCTTTTAAAATTAAACTGTGTACTTATTTGACAAATTGGAGTGTTCAAAAATATGAAATGGTAGGCAATATGAAGTATAGAAATAGATAAAACTCAATTTACTTCGATCATTGTAGTAGCCCAACATATCCTTTTCGTTATAAATAATTAAGACTGTATATATCGTATATATTATTGTATATTCGTTAAAATATTATTTTTAAGAAAAATTAAAATTGACTAATTAACACTAGGTTCTAATAATTGAAATATTGTAAATATAATTGAAATTCCGTTCATGATATCATGGATTTTTGCAGCATTTTATCTATTGTGAAAGCAATAATTTTTGCTAGCATGTTTTTATTCCACTGAAGCCTTTTTCTTTTTGCGCGCACTCCAGACATATTAATTCTGCTTTAGTGATTTTTTCTCAATACAGTGCAAATAAGTAGTAATAATTAAAAATAACAAGATTCATACTGTATACGAAATGGTTTATCGTAGAAACTCGTAGCTAAAAACGGTTAAATGGTTATTTAATACGTTCATCTTTTTGTTATTTCGTTCCGCTCGGAGTGTTCATTTCTGGACATAAAAGATTTAAAAATACGAAATAAAATAAATCTTAGACTATTCTATTACTTTATGCGACAATAGCTTAATAAACCTAGATCGATACTAACGCGAACTGGCAGAGATTCGAATTTAAGCTCCCGGTTCAGATCGACTCGATGTCTGCCTATGTCGGCTATGACGTCTTAAGACCCGACTCTTAACATATGTCCGTGAGAGTTGAACCGAGCTTAATTCATCTGGAAAAGCTGTGGTCGGCTCCTAAAAGCTCGTTTCTAAAACTGCAGATATATTGTACGTGCTCATTATATAGTACTGTAGTTAGCCAACAGCAACAACAGCCGAGATAACTTCGCTATCGGTTAATCCGAAAAGCTCCAAATTCAACCGTATATAGTTCGTTTGTATATTATATTCCATTTTAACGCACAATTTTAGTATTAGGAGCCTAAGAGCCGAGCCGCGCCTGAATTTCAGTAGCAAAAGCCGAGCGGAGCGTACCACAAAATGGTCCACCAATAGCCGGGCTAAGCCGAAAATGGTTCCGAAGATCCGAGATTACCCATAGGCTGAAAATCTGGCTCTTTGTCACCTCTACGAACCCTCTTATACGAAATTATTGTTGATGGCATAATAGCTTAATATTAGAGAGTGTTTGTTGGGCAATAGGTAAATTAACCTTAACCACTGAATTTTTCGGGTAAAATTGTACCTATTTAGTTTTTGCTAAATTTGCTTTCGTCCTACAGGCTCATACGGGGAGAGATTGGATTATCGCCCCAGCCGGAGGCTCAGACTCCTCGGGCCGTACGCCGATCCCGCGCATAAATTCCGCACCGGCTCCCCTAGGACCTCTGACCTCATGCATGTAAGGCACTAGTAGCTTGTCTCATCGCAAGGGTGGAGAATTCTGAGCATTGAATATGTAATTTAGAGAGACGTACACAGCTTGCGCTGCTTGAATAATTGAGGAAATGTAGCCGCTCATTGCGTATTTAGAGACTCACAATGTGCGTCTGCATATAGGATGGATTGTGCAGCGTTTGCGGATAAATGTGCGCGCTCACTGCACATTATAGGCTATATGAGCATAATTATTGCTACAAAACGTTTTGAAAACATATAGCAATAATTACATATTTTGCAATATATTACATATTTACATACAATAATACATATTTTGTGCACTAGTTGTGCCATTTCCATAATTTTTCCAAGGAAAATGCAGGTTATTGTTACAATTATTAATAGATCTTGTAGCAACATTTGCTATTATTACTACACAATTTGCGCAATGTGCAACCTCATTGCAAGATTATGGTAGCAGTAATATGAGCTCCTAATACTACTATTCCTGTAAGCAATATATATTATTATTGCTATATATGCCATTTCGGTAGTTATAAACAACAACGTCTATACATATGTAATTCAGCATATTAAAACCATCGAAAATCCGCAAATCGGAGGACCTCATCGCTTTCCGAAGCCACGCACTAAGTCGTTCTTATGGCTAAAGAAATGACGTCCTGGCACTAAAAACGACTGTGTGGATAACGTTTGCCAAAGTTATAATATATAATCCAAGTTGCAGAATCCTGAATGGCTGACATCGAAGAATCTGGATGCAGCACCTAGGTGTAGCAAACAGCACGTGTTTCACAAAAAAGTGAAATTCGCTAAAATTTTGCACAAAATTGAACATGAAATTTGTAATACCAGGTTCAAAAAGATATTTTCATCAGCGCACAGTAGCGGATCCAGCACAGGGCGGCACAGATGCATCCACTCACCCCTCCCCTTCCGTCAAAACACAGACATGCAGCATAAACGCGAAATATATATGCAGGAGAGTATTAAGAATACGTAAATCATAAAGAGTCCCGAAATATCAGCCAAAACCGAACCCGCCCCATCAAAAAAAAATTCCCGCAAACAGCTCATTCCTGTTACATATTTCAGGACCCGTCTTAGTTGTTGTCTAAAGTGCTATGAGGTAGGGAATAATTTTAAAATTAATGCAATCAAGCTGTTTCAGGGTATGTACCTGCAAATGTTATACAGGTATTAGTAAAAATGTTCCTTTAAGCGCTTCAATTAAACGCTAACATATAGTATAGAGAGTCTTGAGCTACTTTAGATGCAACAATTGTTAAATTTAAATATATAAGCAAAAGTTCGTTGTAAGTCTGTTTTGGCGCAATCCAATTCAGATATATTCGAAGTCTAGTGACAAATTTAAATTTAGCTTTCTCGATTTGTTTTAATTCTGTTTTAGTCGAATCGTTCTCAAACCAAATTCTCTGCACGACTTTGTAACGAAGTTTGAACTCTTTGAATGCTATTACGCGCAAAGTTGCTAGCTATAAACAAAATAAGGCATCTGGAATATCCCTTTTGTCAGTTACTTATAGCTAGAACCCAAATTCTTCAGCAGTGAATCAATAAAACTTTTAGCCCTAAAGTTAAATCATCCAGATGGTATAATAAGAGAGTAGGTAATATCAAGTATCCAATAAACCTGTATAGCACTTAATACGAATGTTTGAAAGATGTAGTGAATTTAAATAATAGTTAAGAACTTCCAAGAGTAACCAAAAGGTTAAAAATGTCTGACACAACAGACCAATACCTCCAGACGCAAGAATAACCACAAGATTAGCTTCGGCCACAACAGCAGATTCACAAGAGTAACCAAAAGTTGATTCGATAAGGCCTAAAGTTAAATCATCCAGATGGTATAATAAGAGAGTAGGTAATATCAAGTATCCAATAAACCTGTATAGCACTTAATACGAATGTTTGAAAGATGTAGTGAATTTAAATAATAGTTAAGAACTTCCAAGAGTAACCAAAAGGTTAAAAATGTCTGACACAACAGACCAATACCTCCAGACGCAAGAATAACCACAAGATTAGCTTCGGCCACAACAGCAGATTCACAAGAGTAACCAAAAGTTGATTCGATAAGGCTAGTAATTAGTAAAAATATCCAAGAGTTCCCACAAGGGCAAAATTCATACCACCGGAAATCATCGTCTTCAAATAGGTCTTCAAAAAATCCATAAAGCAGGAAATGGTTTACAACATAAACGCCGTCTAAGCTGCGCCAATGCAACAGAAACACACAATCAACACTTAGTACAAAAGCCAATAAGTAGTATACTCGATACCCAGGTCACATACAGTTAAGTGGTCTGACAGCTCACAGCGAATTGCTTTCTAGCTGATCGAAAACATAAACTAAACTGAACTGCACACAAAATGAACTAAACTGCCCGATTGTGCATGGTTTATATACAAATTTTATTGCTATTCCAATTTTAAAAGTTAGTTTATAACTTGCTAAGTTTCAGTATTACAATTAAAAATATAAAACCAAAATGTGTTGTAACAATTCTCAAAAAATCAGGATTAGTCATGCCAATCTTTATAATGTTCTATAATTTAGCTGTTCGGTAGAAATGTTAATAAAATAGTTTGATCCCAATATATAAAATGAGTTTTGAAATGTACTACATCTACCAACTTGAAATTTTGTAAGCACCACAATTTCAATTGTATAAGTTTGAGATTTCCAAATTAAATTTACAAAAGTACAACATCATTACAACAGTAGTAAACTTTATATGAACGAAAGGAATTTAAAAATACATTTCTAAGCTGTGGTTGATTTTAATAAAGATGTTTGATTTGGTGATTTATATACCCACTTTTTTCACCAACAGAATAACTGCGCTTTTGATTCGCCTTAAGTAATCTCAAGTTTATAAAAAGATACATATTTACAACCAGACATCAGCGATTAAACAACATGAATATATATAGACAAGTTTTCATACATACATATGCGTGCATGCCCCGAGATATAAATACCTATTCATCCTATCGTCTACATCAGCTTACATATACATACGTACGTATAGATCAATACAGTTATTATCACCAAAAATTATAAAAGTCAATTCGCGTTGTATAGATAGTTGTAATAGTTACACACTGTTAATAATATGATTAAAAGATACATTAAGGTTTATACAGATATTTTTTAGTTATTGTACTAAATAAATATTTGAGATCTATAACTTAGTATATCTTTGCTATCATTGATTTCGGCGTCTAGCTTCAATCGCTGCTAACTAAGACTTGATCGATCACTGACATACGGGATTTTATAAGTAAGCGTCAACTCTTTTGGAAGCGTTGATTATATTCACCCGGTATTATAATTGGTATCTTAAAAAAATTTTAATCATTTAACAATAATATACAAAGTTATTTTCACTATTAGAATTTCGGTTGACGCTACTCTTACTAAATTATCAAAAGATGATATCGAGTAAACGGTAATTTTTCTGCATTTGATGGTTCACATAAGTGCAATTAAGTCATTCGTTCTCTGTTCGACCAACAACCATGGTATGGCAATTCACTAAAGATCCCCGGTCCAACATTAATTTATACAGCTGGCACGGCGTACCATTAGCATATAGCCAATCTATTCAATCAGACAGAATCTGATGCGGACGCTGTAGGTTCTTGAAATTTTGCCGAATCATATTAAACTTTCTAGAGACTTACATCACTTTTGTCGAAACACTGCTACACTTAAACATTAATCAACTAGCCAGCAGTATTATCAACAAAATAGTGCTGCATCTCGCTGAATCCACTTGATTAGTTCAGTTTACCATTTACCACTTCACAAATATAGCATTTTAGTAGTTTAATATGTGAAAACAAATAGTCAGCACGCAGGATACGTATGCTCTGATTTTATTAACCTTGGTTAGCTAATATACAAGTGCCATAAGTGGGACACAAATACAAAAAACTATCATTTTGGCTGCTAGGTGCTTGTAGCCGTTAGGGGCCTTAGAGTGGCAATGTGTCACCTTCATCTGAATGCTTTTATTGAGGCAATTAGGCCATCAGATGAGATGTGATACTGCCTATCATTACCCACATAGAATTAAGTTCTTTGCGTTTGGCTGTTCACCAATTTACGCCTTCTGGTATCCTTATGTACAACAAATTTTGCTCATTGTGCATATGATTGCGATATACGGTACCCGTCACAACTATAGCATTTTACAGTGCCAGATAGTTCATAAATAGAAAGATTCTGTAAGTATTTAACTAAATTGATTCATTGATAACAGTCCGTTAGTGAGATAGATCGGAGACCTATCAAAATGGCTGAATACTTTAGAAACAAAGATGCTAAGAAGCGGTGAAGATAAAAATACAATTCATTACATTTCAATAATATGCGCTTAATAGTTTTTTTAATTGTTGGCTGTTAGCTTAATTAATTTTTTTGTACAATACACTTGAAACATGCCAGAAGGCTCAATAACATTATGCGCTGTTTTCCACAGAAAACAAACAGAAGTCTTAAGCCATATGTACCATCAAAATTTAATAATTTGGTGTTGTCAAGTCATAAACTGTCCCGCTGATATTGTACTGAGTAAGGATTGCCCACTCGTCAGTCCTGATTGTAAGATTTACGTAAGGAACTAACAAAACAAAAACAGGGCTGCAAACCAGGTAATCCTTCCCAAAACCTCCGGCCAAGCGGCACACATAATCCAGAAAACTGCAGTATCTCCATTATCATCGCGAAATAGTGACTATTAATGTAGGGTATACACTTGTAATATACGCAAACACATGATGCTTGGCTTCTGTGCCTGTATAAATAATAGTTAGTTATTAGTTGTTGTTGTTTTTTTTTAATTAGTTAAATTGGGTACAAATGATTGTTAAATTTTTAAGAATTCGGATTATTTTTCATACCAAAAAAAATTGGGAGTATATATTGATTATATATTATAGATAACACGGTAAAAATATCCAATAACGCCCAATAGGCCTACATCGTATCCTAACTTCCGTGATGCAAGGTATTTACGACACTAAAACCGAGTGGTTGACATCCAATAGTCGACAATCGAAACTATTCTATAATTTAAACTATATAGCTCGTAATAATTAAAAATTATTATTTGTTGGAAGCAGTGTAAAAACAAAAAGTTTTTACATGTTTTACTATAAAGTTATTAAATTTTGGAATGGAAAAGCTTGTATAATATAAAGCCGGTTCAAAATGGTACCATATTAAATTCATGAGTCGAAATTAGTTAAGTAAAAAAAGTTTGTTGAAACAAAATATAACTGAAATATTTTGCGTTTTTGTGAGAAAATATGTATTTAATTAAATCTCAGTCTATCAGGTATTTATAAATACATTAACTAAACGACTGAAGATATTAAAAAATAATGGAATGCAGTTCTACGGCGCTGAAACATGTTTAAAAAGCAATTAAAGAGAAATTATAGAAATTCTTTCTACAACTCGATAATTTACGGCTTCTAAAATTAGAACTTAGGCATGTAGGAATTAAATTATATACTTATTTTGAAATATAAACTTGCCCAAATGGTCGCCTAAATAAAACAGTCATAGTGAACAACATATATACATATACATATACTAAAATTATTTAAATTCAAGATATTAGAATTAATAGGTTTGTTACTACTTATACTACTGTGACATTGCGTGAGTCCTCTTTGTATGCACACACCGGGCTTGTTCTTTTCTTAAGTCAGTTTACGGTTGTAAAAGCGGTGAATTCGAAGAAATCACCATCTTCGTTTATGTAAACGCGCACAATTTGCGATGCGGCAATACATAGGCACTGTTCGCGGTCACTATTCTGCGATTTGGCGTCGTATTTTGCAGAAAGCTACGAGTGAAAACACGATTACCAATCAAGCTTTTTATCTTATTTTATAACACACAAATAGACCGCTAACATTACTGTCTGATTCAGAATGTCACATGACGAACGTGTGAAATGGGCAAACGCGTGTGAGCGCATATTCCATTCGTACATCGCTGAGCTCATGTTCGCGTTAACAAAAATGTGAATACCAATGGCAAAAACGTGAACTCGAATTTCTGCGCGAATCAATTCGTGATTTTGACAAAAAAGAACCTTGACGTACGCACCTAAAGTGGACTAACGCATAAAGCTAAAGTTGATCTACCTGAAACCAACTGTGAAGAAATTTTATATTTTAGTTGTTTACCGTTCACGATGACCAGGAATTTCTGATTTAGATATATATAACGAAAAACATTTTTTCCTAATATTACACTGTGATGCTGCAGCAGAATGTTTGCTTGCTTCGATGGATTTCAACAAAACTGTTCAGACTATTTTTCACTATGTCCGTCCCCCGTTCCGGACACACATATACGACGCCTGATATAACAAATTCTAAAAGTATGGACTTGGGGATTTTGTCATCAGGAAAAGCAAGTAATATAACTCTGCAAAGTGAATCTGATTTGGCTGAGATATTTCCACGAGTTGTTGAGAAGCAGGCAATGTTATGTTATTTCAGACCCCTCTTTGACCCTACCGGAGCCCCTTCCAACATCATTTACGATCCGATGACGCTGGAATGCGTTTATGTCTAACTTAAGGGCGGCAAAACATGATATTTTATGCTCTCTAATGAGCTATCGCGCGTGTTAACTGGCCCAGCTAAAGTTGAGTTTTTCGTGACAGTATAATAAAAACCCATAAACGGACATTGTCTAAATTTACTACTTTGGCCCGTGAGAATTCTTCCCAACGACCTTTCCATGCACTTTTCCGAAATAAATTAGTATTGCCAACTGGCACTGTTAAAATGCCTCGCGCGGTTTCGGAGCGTGGTAAGGAATCGGTGTAGAATGGCGCGGTCGGGCAGAAAGGGGAATCTCACAAAGCCTATACACACCGAACATTTCTGGCGACGTCGGTTAAAGTTAAAGGGTCATCTTCATTCCAATATAAAATTGTTAGTTTCTAAACCATGTAATCGTGAAATCGATTGCTTTCCATCAATTTGTTCTTGTGCAGCGTTTCTCCAAATTTTTATTGTCAAAAACACGTTTCAAACTGCTCTTTTTGCAAAATACTGGAATAAGATGACAGATTGGTGGAGCAACCATACTCCAAACTTGTAAGGGGCATTATTTAAGGAAATTAAAAAACAAACATTATAACTTCTTTAGTATTCAATACTGAAGAATTTGCGCTTTGTTAAATCCACAGTTTCGAAGCGGGTAGCTTAATGTTTCAAACAAGGAAATGCCAGGCAAATATCAATGTTCACTCATAAGAATATGTAAGACTATAGTATACAGTTTCAAAGTATCTTTAAAATAATGCCAGCCACCAGCTGTCGTTGAACCGAATATTAAAAAATTAGATTAAACTACGCTTCACCAGTCAAGTTTTTGAATAACCTACTGCGGTGAAGTCTTGAGCTTTCGGCGCTAAACAAGTTTACATTTGCGGTATAGAAATGACAGGACAGCATACAAGCGACGCACCTCAAAGCACAAGGTCGCGACTACAGTTTAAATTTCGAACTAGATGTCAGAATTGATTTTGCTAGATTTGTTTTACTATAAACTGCAGAGTAAAATTGTGTGGAGCATTCAAATTGATCGTAGCTGAAACCAATGAATATTGAATTATATCTCCTGAAATATTCATTTCCCACTATCGCAGAGCTTTTAGAGCACTGAATTCGAGGATAATATTCAATTTTTGCACCAAATGCACAGCTTTATGGAAAAGGAGCATAACCTATTATGCTATTTTGCCGTAAAGATACAGTACAAAGTTGTGCCTTTTACTACTTTTGGCTATGTCCAACCTGAAGTTGGCAACGGTAACGGTTCTAACCAATTTATATTCGTTTCTGTGTTTATAATTTTGTGGCTACTAGTGTAATAACAATGTAATTACGTAGCTGAGCATATAGATTCTGCATCTAGTTTTGCTTGTTGTTATTATTTTTGTTTCTCCTTTTTCCAATATCGTTGAAGTCCAACAATTTTTACGGTAGTTGGAAATTCGCGTATCTAAGCACTTAGTATAAAAATCTAATAGGACAAAAATCATTTATACACAGCATAAACGGTTATTGTACTAGTCATATGATCTTATTTCAAGACGGTAAAGCCCAACTACGGTTGTTGTGAAAAGTGAAAAGGAAATACTAAGCTTCGCTTCATATATCATAATGGTTTGCCTTGCATATGCTTTGCAGCATAACAGGTTAGTCGTTTAGTGATATGTTTGCTTATAACCATAATGTGTTCAATGAGTTCAAACGGTTGTGCATGTGCAGTTTAAGTGCCAATGGCGTCACTTAGTCTCGTCGTCGCTTTCAATCACGAGTGTTAACGTTTGTAAAGCGGACAACAAGCTTGGTTAGTTTATTACCTTAGTAGCTGAATTAAGTTTTGTAGTGATTTTTTCAAAATACCTAGCCCGGACGTCTTTATGAATATTTCGGTATTTCTTTTGATGCCTAGGTAGTTTAATTTAAGCAGTCATGCCATATTTGATATAGAATGCATTAAATGGTCATATTCGACTTTGAAAATATTAATAATCATTAAAAATACCCTGAAATGTCGTCATTTGTGGCATCTGACTACGTCATGACCATACATGCTCATGGAGAGGGCTAGGGGATTACCCTACCCTTGCCGTAGGCCTGTCCCATTGCCAAACCGTTGCGTAACTCGTTCTGTCTACAAAACCTCGTTTTTTGAGACTAGACAATATGGTACCCACACAGAAGAAACAGGAATTGCAACTTCTTTTGAAATTTTTCCTATTGGTATTATTTGTATATTTGAGTTGTAGTTTTAGAATTTTGCTAGAGTATGCCGAACATTATACAATGTACATTTCTTTAATAACAGTATTTGGATCACGTTCTTAATATTTCCTATGCTAGTCACGACCATTTAATTAAATAATTACGGCGTCACAATAATTTCAGATTTCTTTTTTAACAACATTTATTTTCTTTCCAAAGGCGTCCTATTATATATACCTGAGCCGTCAGGTAGCCAGAAGGCTATACAATGTTCTTGAGTCAATGTTCAAAGCAAATATCCTTAAAAACCAGATCTTCGCGCAAAAACAATCGGCTATCAGTGATTAGAGTTCATACGCTAATATTATTTACATAATTCTAAGTATGCAATTGATACAATCCATAAAATGTTGTTTTGAGTACATATAAAAACGATACATGGAATTACCAACGATTTTACAATTACAGCATAAAATAATGGGCCACATTGTGTGCGAATTTTCGTAGCTTCTTTTACCCCGGATTAGATAGACAAGAATAGAACATGTGACTGGTTTTAAAGGTTAAATTGTCTTTAAATATACTACAGAATGAATTGTTCTGCGAAAATATTGGATGCTTTCCAGCCACCGATATTTGTGTCTGTGCTTTATACATAACACATTTTTGTACAACTTAAATACTATATATAACATATATACATAACATATATAAATTATTTGTATAACATTATTATATACATACACGAGCGAACTTCGAAGTCCCATGGCGCATAGCGGGTGCTTCGCAGGGGGTTGGCGAGGGGAGGTCGTCATGATGGGCATAAATTATTACATATTTTTCGAACTCAAAATTGGTTAAAATTTTTGCTCTTTTTGCCAAGTTTTTTTACCAATTTGCCTCTAAATATTACTAATTTCGTTCAATTTTTCCTCACTTTTCACCGATTTTTGCCTATATTTTTGTCAAAATTGCCGGCGCCTATAATGGGGGATGGTAGGAGGTGCGCAGCCTCAGGGGGATTAGGCTACTCCCGGCAGGAGGCGGTTATGCTCCGGCGGCGCTGGCGCCTATAATGGGGGATGGTAGGAGGTGCGCAGCCTCAGGGGGATTAGGCTACTCCCGGCAGGACGCGGTTATGCTCCGGCGGTAGTCGGAGAATAAGGGTAATTCCATCACCTATTAGCATATATGATTATATATAACGTACAACACATTTTTGTAGAACTTAAAGCGACGATAATCACTTTCAAACGCAGCAACAAACAAATCTGTATGTTTTTATTGATTTTAAAAACCATCCCTTACATATAACAACCCACAATGTAGATATAAAGTTTTTACAATGTAGTCTTGCTATAACTATCGTTGGGCTGGACAAAGTTTATGGACTATGAAAAAAAGTATATTATTAAGCAATAAAGTGGTACACAATCGATTGATATTGAAAAGAAAAATATGGAAATGAAACACGGACATACAAAAGCTGCTGAGCCGCTGGGTAAGAAATGAACTCGTCGGGCCATTACAATATAATAGTCTTCCCTCGTTGTTGTTATCATCTACGGCTTTCGTGATACTACTGCTAGTAATGATAATACATAATGATGTGCGTGATTCGTGCTTACTTATTATGTTGTAGACACAAACATTGCACAGTGTCGCCAAAGAATTAAGCACAGTGCTTTGTGTTATCGACTATTGGTCAAATAATTCGGAAACGTAAATACTGGGCACAAGTGTATAATAGACCTTTGCGAATGACTAGTCGTACAATGAAAATTAGACGACATAAGGGAATAACAATGATTGTAAGACCAAATGTACTCAAGGTGTTCTTTTTTAAACTTTAATCAAATAATTTGTGCATGTTCTGCCAAGAATTTGGTTTACTCTCATTTGATGTTCTTAGACCAATAATAGATTTCCTGGTATAAACGTGGGAAAAATATGTTAAAAGCATTACCATTGTGACTTTTAGGGGTGGAAGTAAAACGTACGCTGCGTCGTTTCGTGACACGCTAAACATAATCCTAAACCTTAACCTAAACTAAGGTCCTTTTATATATGCTTTATACTAACACGAAGTAATCCTTAAACATCACTCCTCCAAGCATAAAGATCATCCTTGAAAACGCTCCATAATGCGAATGTGTATTATAAACGTGGGAAAAATATGTTAAAAGCATTACCATTGCAACTTTTAGGGGCGGAAGTAAAACGTACGCTGCGTCGTTTCGTGACACGCTAAACATAATCCTAAACCTTAACCTAAACTAAGGTCCTTTTATATAAGCTTTATACTAACACGAAGTAATCCTTAAACATCACTCCTCCAAGCATAAAGATCATCCTTGAAAACGCTCCATAATGCGAATGTGTATTATAAACGTGGGAAAAATATGTTAAAAGCATTACCATTGTAACTTTTAGGGGCGGAAGTAAAACGTACGCTGCGTCGTTTCGTGACACGCTAAACATAATCCTAAACCTTAACCTAAACTAAGGTCCTTTTATATAAGCTTTATACTAACACGAAGTAATCCTTAAACATCACTCCTCCAAGCATAAAGATCATCCTTGAAAACGCTCCATAATGCGAATGTGTATTATAAACGTGGGAAAAATATGTTAAAAGCATTACCATTGTAACTTTTAGGGGCGGAAGTAAAACGTACGCTGCGTCGTTTCGTGACACGCTAAACATAATCCTAAACCTTAACCTAAACTAAGGTCCTTTTATATAAGCTTTATACTAACACGAAGTAATCCTTAAACATCACTCCTCCAAGCATAAAGATCATCCTTGAAAACGCTCCATAATGCGAATGTGCATATGCTGCATCTAACCGGATGATTATGCACTATCTGTTGATAAAACGTTTTTGAAATTGTCTGTCCGTCGTGAAAATGACAATTTTTAAATGAACTGTCTTGGTGCCTGATTTCAAAAATTTCGTTAAGTTTATAGCCAAAATGCCAAATGCAATTTAGTTCACCAGTTTGTGTTAGATAAGTACAGCGGCACTGATATGAAAAAAATTATTTGAATAAAATATTAAAAGATTTACAAACTGAGACAACAATATTTTGCGAGCGAGATATCGTAAAAATTATGGTGAACAACAGTCCTAATTTTGTAAAAAAAATTGGCGCTGTTTTTAAAAATCAAGTCAGTGAGAAACTTTCGTTCACACTTTCCGTTATTAAATAAAACGTGCGTTACGAAGCGTTAGAGATTAAACAACTGGTAGAGCTGTAATGCATAGAATTTTTTCTCTTTTGTGTATCTCATCCGTGACTGTTGAGATTTGTACAATCATTTGTCGATACATGACTCGATGGTTTGAGTATCATAAAACTTTCAGGAAAAATGTGACATTGGTGAAAACAATATCACTTATCCTGACGACAGCTGACACTAATACATTTACAGATCTTTCTCTAGAATCCCCACCAGCCACAAATTGATTAATTTCAAATATAGCCTAAAATATTAGTGCCATTCGACTCACCTTGAGAGATAATTTATCGATCAAGCTTGATATATAAAATTTATAGAGAAAAACAATTTTTTCAAAATTGTTTAGTACCAAAAGTAACAATCGGGCCTTCCAAAAAATAGAAAAAATGTCTTAAATATTGCCCAAATAAATATTTTATGAGCTGTCTAGCGGTTGAGTCCAGTTATATCAGAATTCCAACTGTAATTTTAATATTTCAGGCTGGGGGATCCTAGAAAAGTCCCAAAAGTACCGTGAATGATTATATTCAAATTTTAAACAGTTTAATTAATATCAAAATGCTGATCTTCATAGCAGTACGTTGTCATGGTTGATAATATCGTCGATGGAGGCAAACTAGTTTAACTCTGCGAAGTTAAATGGCATTCGAAATTTCAGATGTTCCAAAATCAATTTTAATATTGCTGGCCTGTTTGGGCCAAAATATTAAAAGAACAATGCTAATGAATTTATACTGTATAGAAAACTTGGGACATTAACTATTTCACAGTTGGTTTTTTGATATGACTGTAAAAACCCATGTCAGACTCGAGTTTTTGATGCTTTCACATTTCGGATCAACAACTCGTTCCGGTTATGAGTAGTGAAATGGGCTAAACATAGTATGCACTAAAATTCGACAGCATTATGCAAATTTATAGATTCTACCCGAATTATCAATTAAGGCAAAAATATCTTGACCGAACGTTCGTTATGACTAGAAGAAGTAAAAACCAACGTATTTATAATGTACCTGTATCACCGTAACTGTTGTGTAGCTGACGTTCATGGTCTTCTACTTATGTCCCCGCTGCTTGGAACTTTTGTCCCCCTGTAGTGACGATCCTACCGTATGCACATTCAGACTCACACCCATACCGGAAATCAATCCCTGAGGCTATACGACAAGCCCTTGCTTACTACAATTTTTGCGAAAGGTGCGCACAAGCCCTTAGCTAGCATTTTTAATGAATTATAGTAACGGACACTGTTGTTGCTAATGAGATTTATTATTCAACTTTGTTGTTTCTTTTTGAAAATTTCGATAATTGTATCCAGAAAATATGCACGCTGACAAGATGGTATGCCGAGTACATCAACAAAACGACAAAGACACAATTTGGTTAACAGCAACAGCGTCGCAAAATTGTAATAGCACTAGCTAACTACCCTTGAATTTTTTATGAAAAGCATGAGTGTGTGTAACAAATGCTGATGACACGAGTGTGCCTGATACTGTGTAGGTACACAGGTTTCAAACGTTGGGACTTTATAACGTGAGTGCCGCATAATTATTTTAATGATTGGTTCTCATTCTTGCAAACAGGTTCTGACAATGAATAATTAAATCATCATAATGACCATTGTTATCGTTTGCAGCTGAGAAAGTGCAACAAGTTATAACTGAACTTTCAACTGAAATATATGAAAGATAAATTAATAACCGTTTAATAATTGCAAAACTTCTAGTTTTGAGGAAATCTAAGCATCTGTGCATCTCTGTGATTTCACAATAAGGACGTGGGATACGTCATGAAATGCTGTCAAAATGTGCCTTCGCAGAAGCGTAATTAATAAATAAGATGTTTTCGCGAAATGGAAGTAGCTAGTTGTCTATGATTTTGTCTTGGACAACTTGGTACGCTTTTCTGCCGTTTAGCTACGCTCTTCCTGCTATAAGTTGACCATATTGAGATATTTGCTACGTGTCAAACATTTTTCAGAAATGTAGACCACTCGTTCAAAAGGCTCTGATACCAGATACTTTAGTGAATGCATGGCCTAATCATTAGCGGGACGTAATATGCAGCTGGAGGTGCTATGTTGATTTACCCTAGCGCTCCTGTCTCTTGTGCATCTTGAGTGTAAGTTGCTCCATGAAATATATGAGCTCATTGTGTATTGAAACTGAATCTGCTTAAAATAGTGCTAACATGCAGTAACTCAAATATGATCTCACTCTAACATTGATTCCATTTCATACAAATCGATAAACGGTACATTTACAGACCAAAGCCAAGTCTATAACGAGGTTTACAAATATTATTTGTCGTCAAACAAGCTTGCAAAACATTTCAAAAGCAGTCCAATCCCTCCGGTTACTTAGTTGCTACAACGAGACATAAAGTAGCCAAGTTTGCGCAGTCAAAACTATGACGTAAATAATGGCAAATTTTCTTTTGCTTTAAGGTAATATTCATCGTCATGATATCGAACCAAGAGGTTATATATGGTCATATGATGGGTCATGTGAAGGAACCGTATAGGTCATATGATGGCAATAACAAACCGGTTAACTAAGCTTACAAAACGATTATTTGTACCTACATTCGTGTGCAACCGGTAACGATCAAGATGTCAGTATAATAAACTGACCCGAGACAAAATGTCAGTCAACGAAGCTAAAGTGAAGTGCGGTACTGGACAGCCAGACAGAAATTGGACAATACAAAAAATCGAATGACAAATTACATGCATTAATATATAGAAATAAAACATGTAATTACATTACCTAATGTGTTGTATAAGAACTTAATAATTGGCTTGCGACTGATTACTAGGTTCGACCAATTACTGTCTTTTCTTAATTCGAAATATCTAAGATTGTCACTTTGTACTTGCTTAATTAACGCATATGTATATAATAAAGAGTATTACAAAGAGTCTGAAAATAAAATGACAAATAACTGTACCAAATAACTTACTAATGCGTCTACGAAGCACATGCATACGTTGCTCTAAAATCAGCGAAAAAGTTTTAATAATATAACGATTTAACTTATATAACGAGCATATATTATAAATCTATTTTCACTAGCACAATTTTTTGTCAGCGATGAAGGTTGATGAATTAATTACTGTTTAAGTAGTCAATGCAGTCATCATTGTGTATTTCGTATAAAGCATGAAACAAGCATTTGTCGCATCGGTGAATCGAACCGGGATCATATTATCCGCTTGTAGCGACTTAGCTATTTCAAAACTATTCCTCGGAAGATCCTCAACAGTGTGCGCAACGCTAGGGAAGAAACAGCACCGATAGTAAATAGCACACGTACTTCCAGCAATGCTTCCAGAGGTACAATGGCGTTGGGCGTCAAATGGTTAAACATAAACTGTTTCAGCGAAATTAGGAAATTTGATAGATTATTAGATTAAGCATACGAAAGCTTAGGCTAAAAATGAGCATTTAAGATTCGAACGTGTCAAATGCAGGGTGTCTTTATGAAAATATTAATATTTTCGTTCGTAAAATTACACGTTTGTCGTAGCGGATGTACATTGCTAAGCGAGGTACTAACCGAATTTTTCAAGCTGCGGGCGTATGCTTATGCGTTCTAGTCACTGGCTTTGCTAGTTTCTTTAAGGAAATGTGGATCAACTTCTAAATAGCGTAATGGCTAGTGTACGAATGATGATCCATGATGAAAGTCCAATGATCCAGGTGCTATTCATCGATACAGTAAAAAGTTGATTCAAGACTGTGCAAAATACACATTAGTTTAAGCAGAATATTATTAAAATTATCTTTATTATAAATCTACAAAAATTGTGATAGTGTTTGTATGCTAAAAGTACATTCATGACTAAAAACTTAAGTAAACTAAAGTCAACAACATTTGCTATAATAGCCTGTTCGAACGTTTAGATAGAACATGCAAGGATGTAAGTAAGGATAACACATTAGTTACCACAGAGCTGGCGAGAAAATTCTAATCGTCGTACTAAGATAAATGCCGCATGAAAAATTCCCACTGCATAGTGAAATTTCTCAGGCCCCGCACTAACTCAGCTCTAGGTTAATGCCGTTATACCTTAACGACAAAATTTTATTTCAAACTACTTTACTTTTTGGACCTTATGCCAGTTAACTAAGATCAAATAACTGGTAAAGAGTGTTAGAATATGAACATCTCATTTTTGGCATTTTGTTTTCGTCAATTTCTGTTTGATATCGCTCAAACGGAAACTTGTTTCTTGCAGAGATTTGCTAAAATACTACTATTTCACTTTAAGCAACGATTAATTACGAAATCTTCAAAAACGTACGCTGGTTTAGTATATAGAGAATGGTATAGCATGCATTTCACTTGCACCCTCAAACGTTACATTGGCCACCGGTGTTAAAAATATCTAAAAGCAATTTTGTTATTGCACATTAATTGCATACTTTGAAAATTTCAAGCATTTGAAATTTTCAAGCATTGTTTGAAATATTTGCTTTAGTAATGAAATATAAAATTGAAATTTTCGTTCGTCTGGTTAATGATTTTAAATTATTACAGTATAAACAGTATTTCTTATAAATCCCTATATTGTTATTTTATTCCCACGTCTAAATATTCGCCTATAGATTGTCGTTGTCCCACCATCCCGAAAGAATTTGAAATGTTATCAATATCAGAAATATTGTTTCATCCAAGTGTTGTCTATGTCATGTCATGTTATGTCACTTCATGTCATCGTAAGTTTATATTATTTTTTTATATCTTTAAATATCAACAAGTCACTAAAAACACACTGTGCAACGCTTATATATTTTTTATTTTATAGTTTAACAACTTAGAGGATCATTATGGAGCACCATCTGTTGAGATATTCATGCGACGCTCAAATCTGGTTCTAAATTTTTAGTACTATCCAAAAAATTACGATTATATTTTTAAATTTTTTGTCAACACGCATAAAGTGTAAAAAACCAAGGAGTATGTAGTCCATATATACCTTTGCAATCAGTGTGATTACAATTTTGTCATTTATTAAACTGGAAATACGTTTAACCGTCTAACACCCGAACTAGTTTTTGTATCGGACAGTGATTGACAAGCTCAACCAGACATAACGTACCTAACAGCGACTGTGTATTTGCAAGCGATGTACACAGTACACAGAGGTATTTAGAAGATGTTTCCAGTTTGCACAAGAATCCTTCCAAAGCCGTCAAATAACAACGCATGTAAAAGCAAAAGCACACGGCAAAGTTAATTAGCACAGCGTGCCACAATACACGCTGTTGTCAACTGGCAGCGTACGCATGGAACAGTTTGCCAATCGATTGATTAAGTTTTAATTAACATTTTAACTTTGAACTAGTTTGTGTATTTCATTTATATTTGATAATCTCAAGCCGCCGACTCTCGAATCGAATCCTGGTTGTTTGACGATGCATACAAACATGTACTCTGTCCAACGCTTATGCTGGGCTCATAAAATAACCTCACAAAATCATCCTAAAGCAACGTGCGTACAAACATACGCCGCGCGACAGATTGATTTAACCCACCTCCTTGCAGTAAATGTTGCTGTTGTTTAGGAATTTTGAGCAAGAAGCAGATCAAATGCAAAACCGCATCATAAACTCAATATGTTACTCTAGTGTAAAATCAACTTGTTGTAAAGAAAATATATATCTTTTTATGACTTATTTGTTAAAGTTTTTTCGCGTGGATTATGCAATTCCGAACTTGAAAATAAGGCAGCTTAACTGGGAGTTACTTGTTTTCTCAGATGGATTAAAAAAGTCTACTGCCGATGATTTTGTGTTGAACGCCAGCTACAAAGGTGCGTAGTTCAGTTACTTTCCCGCTTTGAAAATGGTTTCAACCCAGAGTTAAAACAACTCTTATCTCACATCAACCACTTTTAACGTCAACACAACAAAATTCATCCTTGTAAACACCAGCCGGAGGCGCATGCAAACAAGTGCAGTATCCAAAAGATGTTACTTGTCTCTACCATGAATCGAGCAAAACCGCGGAATAACAACGCACGCATAAACAAACACCACATGCCAAACATGTCTGACACACCGCACTGCAGTACTGTACCGTTGGCAATTGGCAAACTAGTTAAATGTATACCTGATATGAGAAACTAGCCCGTTCTTTCAGCTTAAGATCACAATGTTATAAAGAAAATATCAAGGCATTGTTGTTATCAAGATTTTGGTTTTGTCATCTTAGGCAAAAACTTATTTAGAAAAAATTGGGTGTGCACACTTGAACCTTTATTGGAAGCGCTTGACTTCGCACATACTTAAAATTTTTCTGCGGATCGAGTCCGGGCGAGATTTTGCTTCTTTTTGACTTTGGCCCAAATTAGAAGATGCGTTGTTCCGGAGACTATATCTCATGTCACCGTTTTACCACACGTTGAAACCTACTGTTGCCTCACACCAATATCAGAATTTATCCATGTAAACAACGCACGAATGGCACCGGTTCCTGTTTCAATTATTGCAATTCATCTATTTAAGGTATGTGCAGAATCGTCAAAAACGATGGTGTTAAATTTAAAATAATTACACATTGAGAGGTTGTTTCAACAAGAACACAGCAA
>JASANE010011692.1:0-17409 GCA_030248225.1 Trileptium ribeirensis
TATAAGGAATTGGTGGAAAACTGACATTACACAAGAACGAAAAACGCTGATTCTAAGTCATGAAACATTGGACTTGCACAGAAGAATTTTTAATACAATCAATTTAATCTGAATGTCTAAGTATTAAAAACGAAAAAGAAAACGAGCTGCAGCTAAATATGTCTGAGATCTAAGATAATTATAATATGCAAAACTTAAATCATATAAGGAATTGGTGGAAAACTGACATTACACAAGAACGAAAAACGCTGATTCTAAGTCATGAAACATTGGACTTGCACAGAAGAATTTTTAATACAATCAATTTAATCTGAATGTCTAAGTATTAAAAACGAAAAAGAAAACGAGCTGCAGCTAAATATGTCTGAGATCTAAAATAATTATAATATGCAAAACTTAAATCATATAAGGAATTGGTGGAAAACTGACATTACACAAGAACGAAAAACGCTGATTCTAAGTCATGAAACATTGGACTTGCACAGAAGAATTTTTAATACAATCAATTTAATCTGAATGTCTAAGTATTAAAAACGAAAAATAAAACGAGCTGCAGCTAAATATGTCTGAGATCTAAGATAATTATAATATGCAAAACCTAAATCATATAAGGAATTGGTGGAAAACTGACATTACACAAGAACGAAAAACGCTGATTCTAAGTCATGAAACATTGGACTTGCACAGAAGAATTTTTAATACAATCAATTTAATCTGAATGTCTAAGTATTAAAAACGAAAAAGAAAACGAGCTGCAGCTAAATATGTCTGAGATCTAAGATAATTATAATATGCAAAACCTAAATCATATAAGGAATTGGTGGAAAACTGACATTACACAAGAACGAAAAACGCTGATTCTAAGTCATGAAACATTGGACTTGCACAGAAGAATTTTTAATACAATCAATTTAATCTGAATGTCTAAGTATTAAAAACGAAAAAGAAAACGAGCTGCAGCTAAATATGTCAGAGATCTAAGATAATTATAATATGCAAAACTTAAATCATATAAGGAATTGGTGGAAAACTGACATTACACAAGAACGAAAAACGCTGATTCTAAGTCATGAAACATTGGACTTGCACAGAAGAATTTTTAATACAATCAATTTAATCTGAATGTCTAAGTATTAAAAACGAAAAAGAAAACGAGCTGCAGCTAAATATGTCTGAGATCTAAGATAATTATAATATGCAAAACTTAAATCATATAAGGAATTGGTGGAAAACTGACATTACACAAGAACGAAAAACGCTGATTCTAAGTCATGAAACATTGGACTTGCACAGAAGAATTTTTAATACAATCAATTTAATCTGAATGTCTAAGTATTAAAAACGAAAAAGAAAACGAGCTGCAGCTAAATATGTCTGAGATCTAAGATAATTATAATATGCAAAACTTAAATCATATAAGGAATTGGTGGAAAACTGACATTACACAAGAACGAAAAACGCTGATTCTAAGTCATGAAACATTGGACTTGCACAGAAGAATTTTTAATACAATCAATTTAATCTGAATGTCTAAGTATTAAAAACGAAAAAGAAAACGAGCTGCAGCTAAATATGTCTGAGATCTAAGATAATTATAATATGCAAAACTTAAATCATATAAGGAATTGGTGGAAAACTGACATTACACAAGAACGAAAAACGCTGATTCTAAGTCATGAAACATTGGACTTGCACAGAAGAATTTTTAATACAATCAATTTAATCTGAATGTCTAAGTATTAAAAACGAAAAAGAAAACGAGCTGCAGCTAAATATTTCAGAGATCTAAAATAATTATAATATGCAAAACTTAAACCATATAAGGAATTGGTGGAAAACTGACATTACACAAGAACGAAAAACGCTGATTATAAGTCATGAAACATTGGACTTGCACAGAATAATTTTTAATACAATCAATTTAATCTGAATGTCTAAGTATTAAAAACGAAAAAGAAAACGAGCTGCAGCTAAATATGTCTGAGATCTAAGATAATTATAATATGCAAAACTTAAATCATATAAGGAATTGGTGGAAAACTGACATTACACAAGAACGAAAAACGCTGATTCTAAGTCATGAAACATTGGACTTGCACAAAAGAATTTTTAATACAATCAATTTAATCTGAATGTCTAAGTATTAAAAACGAAAAAGAAAACGAGCTGCAGCTTGAGATCTAAGATAATTATAATATGCAAAACTTAAATCGTATAAGGAATTGGTGGAAAACTGACATTAAACAAGAACGAAAAACACTTAAATCAAGTTAAGAGTTCCGCAGCTGGTAATTGAAAGAGCATATATCCATTTGCTACAACCAACGTACATAAGAAATTATTGTAGATTAATAGGCGTTCAAATCTGTCAGGAATACGCGACAAATTTTAGTTCTTAGACCAGCTGTAGAAGTTATAATATATAAAACATCAATCGGTTTCTCTTCACTCGCCGCCATACACACATGCTTCGAACAATGGAAGGCCGCTGTAGGCGGTTCCCGCATTTCACCATATGGCATTTCTTCCCACTCTCGAATAAACTGCTGAAAGCTTGGTTCTACATAGCTGCGCTGAATGCTGTACCGTTCATTTAGGATCACGGATATATTCAGTTGTCAGTCAATTCTAAACCTTTGATGACAATCGCTAGCACAATACAGAAATTGCTGTATTAATACAGCATTAACCGCATCTTTTTATAGGAAGGCAGAGGAAACCGGTCATGTAGTTTATGATTTGAATTATCAAGATGTAATGGACAAGCACGTTGAAATTGCAACATGTCCCCTCCTTCCGTTCCTTTTCTACGAGTCCCATCGTTTCTTCACGCTGCTACATTCGTCTCCAACTTTTTCTACAAAAAACACACAATTCTGAGTTCGAGGAATAATAAACTTCTTACTCAAGACTTTAAACAACAAAACTTTAATTAATTTAATTTCAAAAACCAGCAACATTAACACTGAGTACAAATGTAACAGAAATTTACAAAACGGCCTTCGCTAAAAAAATTTCAGTTGCTCGCATTAAATCGTGACAATATTGAAATATTTCAAATAAAATATAAATGTATTTTAGAAGTTTATATAAGTGTTTGCAATCTCGCGTCACTTTCATCGGTATATGAAGCCTGGAATAGCCCACTGCGCTCCTTACAAGTGGTATAACGTTCTCTCTATTTATATCTTTAGTATGAGTGATTTAAGGCTTTTGTGTAACGACAATATTACCTTATTTTCGAGGCCCAATGTTTAAAATGTGTAGTGTCAACCTGTGATTTCAGGTTTTTGTGTAACGACAATATTACCTTATTTTCGAGGCCCAATGTTTAAAATGTGTAAGGTTAACCTGTCATTCCAGGTTTTTGTGTAACGACAATATTACCTTGTTTTCGATGTCCAATGTTTAAAATGTGTAGGGTCAACCTGTGATTTCAGGTTTTTGTGTAACGACAATATTACGTTATTTTCAAGGCCCAATTTTTAAAATGCGTAGGGTTAACCTGTGATTTCAGCTTTTTGTGTAACGACAATATTACCTTATTTTCGAGGCCCAATGTTTAAAATGTGTAAGGTTAACCTGTCATTCCAGGTTTTTGTGTAACGACAATATTACCTTGTTTTCGATGTCCAATGTTTAAAATGTGTAGGGTCAACCTGTGATTTCAG
Organism: Trileptium ribeirensis; assembly: GCA_030248225.1. Lineage (NCBI taxonomy): Eukaryota > Metazoa > Nematoda > Enoplea > Enoplida > Thoracostomopsidae > Trileptium > Trileptium ribeirensis. The sequence goes on from JASANE010011692.1 coordinate 3,672, forward strand.
GTTTTTGTGTAACGACAATATTACGTTATTTTCAAGGCCCAATTTTTAAAATGCGTAGGGTTAACCTGTGATTTCAGCTTTTTGTGTAACGACAATATTACCTTATATTCGAAGCCCAATGTTTAAAATGGGTAGGGTCAACCTATGATTTCAGGTTTTTTGTGTAACGACAATATTACCTTATGTTCGAGGCCCAATGTTTGAAATGGGTAGGGTCAACCTGTGATTTCAGGTTTTTGTGTAACGACAATATTACCTTATGTTCGAGGCCCAATGTTTGAAATGGATAGGGTCAACCTGTGATTTCAGGTTTTTGTGTAACGACAATATTACCTTATATTCGAGGCCCAATGTTTAAAATGAATGGGTAGGGTCAACCTTTGCATGAACTATATTTTATATTTTTAAGACATTTTAAGTTTATCGACATAGGCATTGATGGTGAGTTTGCCTTTTACGAGCTATTTGTTTTCTTTACATTTCTAGGCTAATCGTCGTGTGAAATCATCACTAAAATGGCATCGGCGTTATACATTCGAATTTTTGGCACACCATTTCGTAAATTAATAAACCTAGGTTAAACTGTGGCGATATTTTTGAGGCTTCTCAAGTTTACCAAAAAAGCACAAGTGATGAGTTCGCTTTATGAACTAAAATTTGTTTGTTTTCATGTCAGGATAACGTAAACACAAAAGCATTTCAAGAAATCCAATAACTTTCATTATGCCTATACTTGCCAAAATAGTGCCAATTTCTGGACCAAAGACTATAAAACTAGAATATTACGGTCATGAAACATCTTTATTGGTATGTACATAACTATTTTATGCATCTCGCGTATACACAGAGCGATTTAATGTTGAACAATCCGACATGTCACATTACTGTAAATCTTTCCCCGACACGCAATAATACCGCTGATTTATTTCATTGGGACATGTTAGAAAGCTAAATTATTCGCAAGATTCTACACAAATGCCTTGATATTGTGCCATTAGTGCCGCACTCATTCAGGCTCTGTTGCTTATTTTTACGACACATGTAGCAGAGATTTGAGCGATTTTCAACTATTATAAATTATGGGGACATTATTCAAATAAATTCGTTTTGGACAACTCATTTTATTTTTCTCATATCTACTAAACTATATCTTCTAGCCATGGCATATTCTCGTTTTAAGGGACATCGTAAGGTCTTAAAAACTGGAGGGGTCAGCAAAAACGTGAAGACGACCGGTCGTTTAAATTTATTCCATTATAACTCCGTCATTTATTTTTTCCATGGTTGTTAGTAAAAAGTGGAGGGGTGCGTCCCCCATTTCCTCTTGCGACGCCACTCCTAGTTTCCATTTACTCAATCGCACGAAAACACGCATGCGCCTGATAACTATATAATCATTTCATTATTTGGAACTTTCATGCTAATAAATATCAATGAACAGAACAAAATCTCATATAATTATTATATTTTCAAGAACGTGGGGAGCAATTTCACCCAACTGAAATATGTAACAAACCAACTGACCATAAACAGTTATTATACCAAAGTTTCAAAATACAGCTCTACTACAACTATAAGTGCTAGCTGCATTCGTAGAAGACTTACAGAGACAAAGAGTATTTTAATTGAAAAAGCGAATTAGTTGGTTCAAAATCGCAAACTAGAAAGACCAATAATACGTGAGCTGTGTAAATGTGAGGAGAAAGAGTGGAGTTCAAGTGTGATAGATTAGCAAGCATATTTAATATTGTATACTAATCGAAGTAAGTAAGTAAGTAAGTGGATATTATGACAAATTGTGTGCCTACTCGTTGCGAATGAGTACGATTATACACATTTCGTTCTGGAAAATATAATATATAAACGATCGTTTTTGGATTTTTGGATTTGAACGTATGTATCATGATTTTAGCTGGTGGTACTACAATAGTAATGTCGGCAAAATATTGTGGGTCACAATTTCCGGGCCAATGTTATCCCAGGTTGAAGAATCGGGAAAATGAATAACAAAATTCTCCGGTTTTACTCACATTTGATTATACATGAGTTGCCTTATGATCCACGTGTGAGCAAACAGTCGCAGCTCATATTATTCCAATGTTCGCCTATATTAAAACTCACTCACACGTCTATATTTATAGTTCTGTCCATTAGCTTGCCATTTTGCTATGTTATACATGTATACCACATATCAATATATAATAGACATTAAAATATGTAACATATAAATAATACATGCATAAAATACATGTCATTGTAATACAAGCACACATATATCACAGGTGCCCAAGGTCTGCGAGATTAGAATATATATGGCTTCGGCGGGAGGGTAAGGGTGACCGACAGTGAAGTTACACGGCTGGGAGAGGTTAGTGGCATCGGGTAGTAAGGAAGGAGGTATCCAACAATTACCCGTGCCTGCAAATATTTTCTCATACTTTTGCCCAACTTCCCCGATATTTCTTAAAAGTTTTGCAATTATGCCCATAATAGCGAAAATTTTCCGCGGCGCACGGAGATGGGGCTTCGTGCAGAGCTACATGACTTAGGGAATCTGACCCTTTGGTGGTAAACCTCCTAACCTCCGTGGTCGCCTAATATATGGCATGAGTATTCAGATAACAATGTGTAAATGATTTGAATATACTTATACATTGTAGTTATTTAATTCTTAGAATTACTGTCGAAAATTTTAGTGTTACGCCAATAATATATGCAAATAACTAGATAACATCTCTAAAACAAAGGGTTTTTATTTCTATCGGGGAATGTTAATGGTCACAGAAAAAAGTATGAGTTTGTGTAGCATAAGGTCATCTTTGTGTTTGACGTCACGTTTCCGGTCGATACTGTGGACCAGAATCGAAAAGACGATAAGATCAAAACTGATTCTGACCATTCTTATATATATACCTATATTTTCACAAAACCCATACTAATTGGAAACTTTTATTTTGGCCATTTGGGGACACTAAAACATTTTAGGTTATAACTCTTGCCAGATTCATTGGATCGAAAAATAGACAGCACCACAGAGAGCTATACATCTGCTGTTAAGCGTTTTTGTCAGAGCAGCCGTTTTCGAGCTATAAACCACAATTTAAAGATACCTCAAAACGTTAAATTTTCAAAAACTTTTACACAGTAAGTGTAACTTCTAGATGGCAAGTAACATTTACATTTTTCAACAGTACGATGGAAGGCGGCGTTGAAATGATCATAAAGCAACCACAGTCACAGTGATATTGTCTTAGAAACTTCTTTGCTCAGCTAGCGTCGTGAAATCAATTTTGCAATAATGACGTCAACATAAGGCTATTGCTATAACAACAACTACGCCTACGAAAGCTAGACGCTTTAGTACCGCCAAATTATGCGTTTCTTAATAACGATATGCAGGCATACTCAAAATATTTAACCTGAGGAGCACCCATGCATTGTAGGAATAAACTCAACATAATGTTCTTACGGTTGTAAGTTGAAATAAAAGTTTTGTTGCAGTGTAAATTTTTGGAAGCACTATGCAAAAAATGTGGCAGACACACTCTCCCAACTGCCTACCCCAAGACGACGACTCTGATATGGGTTTGCTATTTATATAGTAAAATCAAGAGTTGATGATGGTGCTATCCCCTGAAATGTATCAATTCGGCTATTAGTAAAAACTGATGTCATTTTAACTATTTAATCTTATTCATCGCTATAAGAAAAAGTTTTTTTGCGCAAAAGTAGTCAGAATTTCCCATAAAAATATGTCACCGAAATTAATAAACGTCAGAAACCAAAACTGATGTATATAAATCGATTTCGAAAGTGCGGGTTTTCCTGCCGGGCTCAGCGTTCACGTTGCAATGTCCCCAACGTTTAGAACCTATGTACCTCACACAGTATCCGGCACACTATTCACAACGGTTTGTCTTAAACGTCTCCATGTGATTTATACATGACACATTCCAAGGGTAGTTAGCTAGGGGTGTTGCCAGTGTCAAAGACACCATGTGTTGTTTGTAGTTTTATCGAGGCTGTGCGGCATAATGCCTTGTTAACATGCATATTGTTTTGGTACAATCGTTTCGATATTAAAAATAGAACAAAACATATAAATAAACCGAAGTAGCTATACGGTGTTCGCTTTTCTTAATTCGCGGGAAATAATAGCTAAGGTTATACGCGGCCCTGTAAATAAAAAATGTTGTAGCTACAAGTATGTCGCATACCCTCAGGAATTGATTTACGGCGTGTGCAAACGGTGAGGACATTATAACGTCAACGTCGTATTAATCTTAAATTATGATATATTTTAAACCAGATACCATAATATCAATATACTCGAGGTCCGAGGTCCCGGGTGACGCTAGACGGGGTGTCGGGAGAGGGGCCGGCTGGTCAGCGGAATCGATGGTGCGACGCCTAGCCTGTGGCATCGTAAGTAGGTGGGGAGGGCTCCAGCACGTATCAGGGGGTCTGACGCCTCAAGGGGTTCTGACCGACTTTCCCATGAGCATGTATGCGTAATACATGAATGTAACCGGCTTATGTAGTATAGGACACAGCTACAAGCTACAGCGACATTTTCAACTTCAGCTGAAAACAAAGTGCTCCTTCTGATGAACAACCATTATCAGGTTTGACCTAAAATGGTTGATTTTAATATTGCGAATCTTACCATGTTTTAGCTTGTTTACATGTAATTAAGAGTTTGGCGCTCCGTTGGTCCTATGTGCGCTAGATATGTAAAATATGCGTTACTTATTGCCTCTTGGGGTTCTTCAAACAAGAATAATACGGCCACAAACTGTCGGAATAATCTTTGTGTCAGTCAGTTTGAAGCAGATGATCATGTCCACGAACATGTCTCCTGGCAAACTTTTGATGCATAAATTAGTTAATAGTCCAACTGATGATATCCACGGTAAATCGCAAAGTGATCGCTTAGTTCAGTGTGATCTGTCTATAATACGAATTTCTGCGTGTGTATTTGTTATATTATTTATTTTGCCACTGCGACAACGCTACGCCAAGTTGGAATATATCATCTATGAACAAGTTAAAACAATGGAAATTGTAAATATTTTCATTCCCTCTGGTTCAAATGAACCCAAAGCACATCTTTATAGCATTGTGTTAGCTCAGTATGTCGCGTGATGTATGTTTGAACGTGCGTTTCTACTCGATCGTTTTGTTGTGGTCCTTTAAGGTGCAGAGCAACAGATCCTGAATTGCTCAGCGGTTTCGCCTACGCCGCTTACGTTCGTAACCATCTGGGTTGAGTCAGTGGTGCCTGCTTGAGGTTGTCAAACATTGCGCTATACACAAATAAATTCGGGCGTAAATGTTTTAAAAAGGTTTGAAGAAGACGAAATTTACAAAGTTCTGATAACAAATAACAGCTACATATCAACAAATTTAGACTGCAAATCAGCTGCTAATTTCATTCTTAGTTGTTTAAATGATCCTATACGACTTAAGCTTAAATTTAATTAATATATAACTTTGTTCCATAATGTTCCCTGTGCGTTTTCTAGATTTTTCAAAATCACTGACCCTGTTTATTATTTTGAAATTCCGGCAGAGAACAGAGATTTCAGTGATGTCGTGCTCGAACGCAACACCCACATCGACACTTCTATTAGCCAGAAGAAACAAATTGATTGAGAAATATATTATTCACCGGAAGTTATTTAATCAAGTTTCGAAGTTGCGATGACTAGTTATAGTGCGACTAAGCACAATAGAAGAGAAGCGGAAAGAATAGTTCAAAGACTACAATTCCATGGAAACACCAGATATTCCTGAATGACCTATTATAGGTTCCATTTCCATTATTCAATTCGAAGCTGAACATACACAATAATAATGTAGGAAGCAAACCGAATATTAAAGAAAATATTAACACAAACAATGGGACTAAGCGAATAGTTTCGCAAATGTCAAAGTCATCTCTTATAAAACCGTTGCGTTTTTCGCACACTAGTTTCAAATTCTGAATAAAAATAAGCTGTTTTTCCGAGTTTGGTTAAATGAAAAATCAGAATCTAAGTGTTGCTAACTGTCTATTGGTTTATTTTGTTGTGGATGCTAGATGACAGATGTAAAACATTAGTACAGTTTAATATGCTTCACTAAAGCAGCGGTCGATGAGCGATTTTGTACCAAACTATAAGTAAACCTCATTAAACTCAAGCTGGACAGGTAAATCTTGCCTCCCGTTAAATCTAAATGTGATCTCGAGTAAAATAAGAGCGGACGGGTCAATGTGGTACACAACATCCGTCTAACTTAGTTGGCTTCATTTAACAACAGAACGGATAAGCCAAGTTTGTCCGTATTCACCGTCTAAACTAAAAGAAGACTTTATTAAAATCGGAACTGGTAGGGCGAGCTTTATTCACCGTCGATCCTAAAATTGTACCTTACGAAGACCAAAGTGATTGGGTCACTGTAATTCTCAGTTAAACAATGAGTGTCAGATATACATTGCCGAAACAAAAAATGCATTTGCCAGCGGAAAAATATAGAATGCTCATAATCGTTAATATATGTGGTTTTGCTATATAAATTCTTGCTTATTAATTACAAATTCTCTTATTAAATTAATCTCTAGTTTTTCCAGCGTTAGAGTTTGTGCCGTTTATTAAATTGGGTTTTGAACAACGAAATGCTTCAAAGAGCACAGTACGAGATTTGTTTATTACGGTTTGGTATGTTTATCAGAGTCATGAGGCTATGAATTTGTTTTCGACTATTGTCGTCAGACTCTTTATTGTGCGTCGTGCCATGAAATCAGGCACCCGAGAACTATTTTCAGTCTGGCGGGGCAAGCAAAGATAGTGATACCAAATGTATTTGTGCAAGTGAATTACGTCGTGCCTTTCATTTCATCTAAACAAATACCTGAAAATTGAATTTTATTTTCATATAGATGAAACAAATAGTAGTTACAAAACTTTATTCTATCGTCCCAAAAACTGCTTTTCGTTCAGATATTTTGTTAGTGAATTCTTGAATAAGTGGTTTAATATCTCTTCCGTCAAGTAAAGCCTTGTGCGCACTAAGAATTTAAGTATGTGTGAGACGCTGCTGGCAAGGGCGTAGCCAGGAATTTTGAAATGGGGGGGGGTCGCGGCCCACAGTGGGTACCTAAAAGGGGGTCAGGGGAGGGTCGCGCTCAGAGATGTGAAAACGGGGTCCAAGATGGGAGGTCATTCAGTGATGCACATTTCTACGAGTTAACCGTGTACGAGCGGAGAACGTTTCAGCGAAATTGCATTTCCTAGCCCGGAATAAGAATTGGTATCTTGAGTACGCCGTAGACAAGTAAAAAATGCAACTGTTGCCAAAATAGCGAAGAAAAATGTGAACTTTGGGCAAAAATACGGTTGAAAGTAATTGTTTTCTAGTGTGAGAGAGGCTAGTTTTAGAACAATTTCCGACATAATTTTCAACCAGAATCATTCAAGAAAATGTTTGCTTGGGCTTGAACCAAAGAGGGGCGCGGCCCCCGCAACCTCCCCCCCGGGTACGCACTTGGCTGCTGGGTCATTTGAGAACACACCCAAGCCGGCCGCTCCCAGTTTTATGACAGCCCCGTTAAAAGACTGAACTCTTCGGTGATATCCCGCCGTCGGCCCCCTCATTTGTTAAGAGCTGCGCCCCTGTTCGTAACTCCGCCGCCACAATTTTTTATCACTAGAATAGTGCAATCCAGATATCAGAAATATCCAGCAACCGCTATCACCAGAAAACTAAAGAAACACACAGTAAGCCTAATAGATAGTAACTCAATTATGTCCAGCCAAAGCCAATTGACAATATATGTCGGCAGAAGGGTAGGTGGTTACTCCTAAGGTTGGGATCCTGACCCCAAGCCCGAAAAGCCGTTACTCTGTTGTGGGTGGCCACCACTCCCCTGCGGCGGACCATTTATCCACCTGGCATGGCGGCGTGCCGGCAAGTACGACATTGACCATAACTCAACCCTTTTTATGGGCCGCACGCGAGCCAATTTTCATACCAAAGCAATAATAGAGAGCTGAGAGTTCTCAGCAGGACCTAAAACTCGTCCGGGTTATTACAAGTCACCCAAAGATTTTCAGGGGGCTTTAGTTATATAAGGGTCTGGGTCACCAACCCCTTCACCAGTTACCCTGCTGGAACGCATCTAGTCTTTGTTTCTTGGACTTCGTAGAGAAAGAGGTAGATCTACCAAAGGGTTGGGTCTACTCGCTCACCCATCACCAATTACAAACTAGAAACATTGATACGTCGCTAAATGCTGGCCCCAAAAGTTACGGCACCAGTAAAGCAGAACGTTAGGGAGACACTGATACATCAGGAGCGTAGCCAGAAATTCCGAACTGGGAGGCACCAAAGGTGGCTTTCTGGAGGGCCACAACGTAGCTATGTGTTCAGAAATTCTTATTTTCAAAATTCGAACTGCGGACCAAGCCAGAGCCAAAAGGGATGGCACGGCCCTTCGCCCCCCAGGTAACGACGCTCCTGCCCCCTTCCGTCTCCCATTGCGAGTGGGATAACCTGCAATAAATTAAAAAATGTCCATTCTCCCAAATTACATAGCCACGGCACCGACCGCTGTAATTTGTTAGTAATAGTTAATTTAATAAATACATTTATTCACTGTAGCACACTGAAATAACTCCAAAACTTACACTGCTTTTGGTAATGTTAATTCCAGTTATTAAAAAAGAAACACTGCAGTAAGTAAGTAAGTAAGTAACAAGTAAGTTTACAAAATGTTTAATAAAAACAAATAAAAAAAGCAGAAAACGAGCGAATGATTTTACTTCAAATATATGGTGGGATGTACATGCTCTATGCTGAAACAATAAGCAACAATAGCTGCATACGACTTTTTTATAATATACAATTTTCACGGTATATATAGTACTTATAACGCATATTAGAGGTGCAAATTTTGGTGGGGCATGATGAACCTCTTGCCCCCAGCCTAATTTCTGGGGGGCACATGCCTCCCTTGCCTCGTGTTCCTGGGTCTCTGCATGAAATATATCTTTTAATTTTAGCTACTGCATTTCTAGCTAAGCCTTACTAAATAACGTCAACATAACATGTTAAATCCAAAATTAGTATATATGAATCAAATTTTTAGTCTCAGATGTGGTCGCCCAAATGTTCTCTGAAAATGGCGATCGACCTTGTGATGTCATTAATTCCACTGCTGTATAAAACATTGCAAAATTATTTTCCCAAAATTTAATTTTAAGAATAAGAAATCAGTTAAATTGGGTGATGAAGTTTTGTTTCATACCATTCGTTTCATTAATGCAATATATTTTCCCCGCTACGAATTAATATCTACAAGAATTTGGTCTCTATATATTATTTAAATACATCTTGTAAACAAAACTTTTGTGTTTATTTCTTTTACTTGAATGGCGTGATAACTGATAAGAAATGGAACCCTAATTTAGTAACGTCCATTGCATACACTGTTTTAATGTTCTATAACTTCAATTACGCGGTATGCAAAGTATTGCAATCTTAGATTTGGATTTTAGCACTTCGGCAGATTAGCTGAAATTTTAGCATGGCTGATCTAACAACCAACAAAACCACTAAATTTTTCAAATTTTAGATGCACGCTCTCCTTGAGATTAAGGAAATGCCGCTGAATGAGGCAGGTCAAGAATCATAAGATGATAGCTTCATAACTAAAATAGCTGACAAATAGAAACTTTTAAGCTATATACAAATTATCTTTTTAGATAACCAATATAAGTACTTACATAACTTTTGACTAAATCCCCTTACATTTGGACTTGAGTCACAAAACAATCAAGGAAAACAATGCCTATACTCTCTCCTTAGAAATTTCACAGGAATGTTTAATTTATTTACTACAACCGAACATGTTTTATTTGATTGTTGTTTATATGGATAGTTAACTAAAATTGTTTTACCCGATACGGTAACAATGTAATTCAAAATGCCTCGGTCTGCGAAATTCCCATTTACTGTGAGCACTGGCCTTCAATGAAATTTCAAAAAAACAATAATGCAAAAAAGAAAGAAAACAATGGCATGTTTTATTTGATTGTTGTTTATTTGGATAGTTAACTAAAATTGTTTTACCCGATACGGTAACAATATAATTCAAAGTGCCTCGGTCTGCGAAATTCCCATTTACCGTGAACACTGGCCTTCAACGAAATTTGAAAAAACAAAAATGCAAAAAAGAAAAAAAAACAATGGTAAAGGCTCGCTGTTTAGCTTTGTCTTAAAAACGCACCTTTTTGTGGGAGCAGCGAAGACATGGTTTAGAAATGAATGAATAGCAACTTTTACAACCAGCAAAACCGTGTTTAAACCACTAGGGTTATTAACTTACCTTAAGCATAACCAAAAGTAGCGAAAACCGTAATTACAGAATTGGATATTTGTTTCAAAGTCGTGTTATGGATTATCCTTGTTTTCATTAGAGCTGTCTGTTTAATATAAAAATTATGTCGTTTTACGAATTTGTAGGACGAAATCTATATCTTGTTCACGATATAGATACCTATATATTCTTCAAAGGAAACGTTTGAATGATTTCGCGGCGGATATATATGTCGTTTTCACAAATGAACAAAATGTTAAAGTTACTGGCTATTGTTGATATTCCTCGTTTCTTTTCTGTGAAACTTGCACCAATGTGTACACAAAAAACACGCTTATACCCCAGTTTGTACTCGAGGCCTACATTAGATAAAAACTAATTTCTATAACGATTGTCATTAAAATCAAATGCAAGAGCTTCTCCACAACAACAACAACAACAACAAATAAGTTTACTGATTTATCATTTATATATACAAATATTACTGTACCCATGAGCCCGGATACGATTGTGGCGCGCCTTAAAGGTTGACCAGGAGGGTGCACGTTTGGATTGTGGATAGTGGAACGGTCGTTAGTATGAAACCTAGCTAAGAATGAGGCCTCGGCCGAATAAGCAGTCGCGGACCAAGCAACTACAGTTCGCGCGGGTGCTGCTGAGTTGTACGTTGTACTTCATTAAAGATGGTTGTATAAACCCAACTACGTTCTATTTCAAGGTGAGTAAAGGTAGCCTAAATACTAAACTACTATGTGCATAAAATGTTTAACACTCTCAAATTAAATCCAGCTCTGCGACTGCCAGCAGTTAACGACAACTGGTAGATGAAGCCGCTGCGTCTGTTAGCATTCAACAGCAAGCGACTATCCCAATGGGCTATTGGAACTGAGAACCCTGTAGTGGTTGAACTTTTCATTAAACTATCATTTAATTATGAATAACACTTAACTACACTTATCACTTATCACTTAAATACTTATAACTTAAGTATTTAAGTGATAAAATTATAGATTGAAATTTCAATCATTTGACAGAAAAAGGTACGGATTTCCTGCGCACATGCCAGCTGCCGATCCGTGACGAATGGACGAGCTAAGTATAATTGGTGATATCGCCCCGCAACACGGGGATCCAGTAAAATGCTATCATGATAAACATAATTACAAAATGAAATTTATATTAAAACCAAATAGTGCAATTTCTCGCCCAGTAAAACTGAAGCAGAAAAGGGTGCCTTAATCTTTTACATCTGGTTTACAAATCTTTGTCGTATATAAGATGAATTGCTAAATTAAGTAATTTACTAAGTAACTAAGAACCATATAGCTATTGGCTGTTGAAAGATATTTATCAGCTGCCATATCAGGCAGAATATTCCAAGCATTGACAGTGTGTACTATAAGCAAGTGATTCATTTGTTGATTTCGAATTTTAGCAAGAATTGTTTTAGCGAATGCCCATGCGTGGAATTATTGCTAGTAATTGTTGAGGAATTATTGCTGGTTTCGATACGCTAAGATAGCCGCTGTGGTTAAGGCTACTTTTAGCTTATCAAAAGCAACTTGACATTGTTCCGTCCAACGTGATTCTATCGAATTAAAGTTACTTGGTCCTTTCGTTAGCTCAAGCAGTGGAGCAGCAATAAGGCTATAACTTTCGATGAATTGCCGATAATAACCTGTTAAACCCAAAAATGAACGTACTTCCGTGACGTTCTGCTGCCTTTCACACTCCAATATCTTTTGGACTTTCGTTGGGTCTGGGGCAATTCCACTTTCCGACACTACATGGCCTAAGAATAGACTTCGCGCCTTACGAAATCACACTTTTTACCTTTGATGGATAATCCCGCATCCCGAAGACGATTGAACACTCGTTGGATATCGCACAGATGGTCTGCAAAGGTGGTCGAAAATACAATGACATCGTCATTGTAACACAGGCAGAATTCCAAAAGGTACCCCGATATGACGATTTGCATCATTCTTTTAAACGTGGCAGGCGCGTTAGTTAAGGCAAAGAGCATTCATTACCTTGAATTCGAACAAACCTTCATGACAAATGAAGGCAGTCTTTTCGACATCCTCAGGTTCCATTTTTACCTGCCAATATCCAGACTTTAGGTCCAATGTAGTAAAGTACTAAGCACCTTGAAGGGCATTCAATGTATCGTCAATTCGTGGCAAAGGAATATCTGCTCACTAAATATCTCTGTTTCATGGAATCAACATTTTTACATCATTGACAGACCAAAACAAAACCTTCTTATCTCGAGAGTTCGAAGTTCAGATCATCCAAAAGACCAAATTAGGTACTACTCCGGTCGACAAATTTCCACGCACCGCAAAATATCTTTAATTTTATTGGATACCGATTGCTGTAGCGCCATTTCTACCTGTTAATGTCGAGGAAGAGAGGAAATCAGTGAAAAAGCGAATAATATTTGGCGATTTTCTGCTTACTTGCTATTGAATTAAAGTGTTAGCGCAACACCGTTTACTTCAGCATAGCCAGTATTATATATAGCAAAACGATGAAACTAGAGCTCTTTAACCCATAACGTCCTGAATAATGTCCTATTTTGAGTATTGATGATCATTTAATGGTGACCACGAAGTATCGAAGGTCGACACTGGGGTTAAATTCTCCTAACCAGGTAGCAATCTCGCAGCTATTACTCTAATCCTCAAGGCTACTCGCGAAACGAACGAACAACAACACGCGTGCAACCGTGCAGTATTCGCAGAGTTTAGTTACTAAAACCAAGAGCGCGTAAACGACGAGTATTACAATTCCCCGCACTCTAATGTAAACCCATGTTGGATGACGCGAGCGTTTTCGACCGGAGCCCACCTGTATTCCGACATCATGCACACCGCCCTCCACTGCCCAGTCTTAGGGGGAAAGTCAAACCCCTCAGTTTTGAGGATGTCGGTTGAACCGCCAGCTCAAATGACCCCTCAAAACTGGAGGTCTAACAAACACCGTAATACTGGGAGAGTCTTTACAACCATCCATAAACCTAGGGGCGCTGTGCATGATGAGACCCCCAATTCGGAGGGGGGAGGGGTTAGGCTGAAAACGGGCGCGTCATTCAACAACGGTTTACATTAGAGGGAAGGGAAGTTTCAAACTCTTCCTTTATGCACTCTTGGTAAGTCGCATTTAAAAACTCATTTGTAGTCGTCGAATAACTGTAGCAGTTAAAGGGTTGACTACTTTACAAAACACTGAATGCAGTCGTCCTCCTTTTGTCTTAGAGCTGTGGCTTTTTTTAAAAACCATTATGTGTATTTTTGAAAATTTGTCTAATGTTTTTAGGCTATATAACAATCGTGTTCTTTAATCGCTTCCGCATATCCGTATACCTTTCAAATA
>JASANE010011694.1:0-28838 GCA_030248225.1 Trileptium ribeirensis
TTTGCTGAACGAGGATTTTTCTAAAAAAAAGACAGAACAGTAAAGAACAGAATGTACATCAAAGAATTAGCTAAGACTAAGGTCCAACAGTGTCTAAATTTTGCTTTTAGTTCGTTGTTTGTACGCGTAGAACCACAAGCTTGGGTTTTGAACAGTATGGAATTTGTTAAAATTTGTTTAGATACCAAAACCGTGAGAAAATGCTTTTTGGGTCAGAGAATTTTAGTCGACAGTTTCGCGTGAAAAAAACGTAATATCATTTTTACAGACTCTTAGTTATACTTTTTAACTTTTCCTAAACTTGTGTGTAATTTCAATAAGTTTGTCGTAAACTAATATATGTAGGATACAAAACTTAGTTTAGTCGTTTGTGCTTTTTCAAATTTCAATACAAATTAAGCTCCGCAATTTTTTTCTATTTTAACACAAATTTTAGTTAAAATTTTAATAATATTGTGTGCAAACGAAAGGGTTTCAGCAAAACTTAATTGGTTATTTACGAGATAAATGACACATTAAACCACTAAATAACTAAGTAATTTTTAAATTGTGTCATATTTTGTTACACTTTTTGTCGGTTACTTAAATTATCAGTATAGTGTTAAATTTTTCTGAATATAAGTAGCTTTGATATTATAGTTTTGTTTTTAAGTGCGAAGCTATTCATAATTTTTCTATATTTAACCGTATTTTCAGACATATACCTTTTAAGATGAGTTAGCACAATTTTCAACACAATCGTATAAACGTAATAAAATCTACAATGCCGTCATATTGGACTTTGGGAAATACAAACCATGCTTCCAACCCAACTTTTGAAGTAAATAAAGTCTGTTTGAAAGAGAAATTATATTCTTCATTTATGTATTCGCCAACAGATATCTTAGTACGACGACACATTTTACGCTAAAACATCAAATTAACAGCCTATCAAGCGGGTAAACTTTGTATATAGCCATGGCGTACAGTGTTCATATTTTACCTTTTGTCCTAATGAACCCTAAGGGGCGCAAATAATACGCAGGGCATGCAGTTTTCGATACACTAAGCCTAACCCTTAGTCTTAGCCTAAGCTAAGGTATTTATATGAGACATACACTAAGCCTAATCGGGGGGCTACCGTGCCTAGAACCGCCCGCTCTACGCTGTTTTTTCTAAACGTTTGTACCGTAACACCCCTCAGGGTTACTTGGGCCGACCGTATCTAAGCTGCAGCTAATCTAACCTTTATGGGCATAAGAGAAATGCACACTATGCAGTACTCGATATACTATGTATTAAGTGTTGAAGTCCGTCGGCTTTAAGGGGGTGGACGGTTGGCGGGCGAGATTGCCAAGGGGGCGTCCGAGGGCTACGGGGCAGCCGAGTTAGCCCACTCCTTTCGACATATTTGCTAAATATTAACACAATTTTTGTGCTGTTTTCAGAACCACTTAGCACATAAGTATTTTCAGCGCATTTTCGGCCCACGGTGTGGTAGCGCGAAATGGGGTGCAGGTCCTTCAGGAGGGGTAAATATGGCTCAACGACGTCTGACCATTAGGCGGTAACACCCGAAGTCCTATCGACACTTATGTACTAATCTCAAGCCCTAGCCAAAAGATTTATATCTTATATAAATTATTGACTTAGAGCTCAATTTTACCGCATTTTTTCATTTTTTTATGTATTTTCAGTGCAATTTCGGAGCGCGGCAGCGTGGGTGGAGGTGGGGCTGCGGAGCCTTCAGGAGGGAGTAAATATGGCTCGAGGGGCGCGCGTCTGGCCCTTAGGGGGTAACCCACTGCCCCCTATCGGGACTTATGTACTAAGCTCAAGCCCTAGCCGAAAGCTTTATATCATATATAAATCAATGACTTAGAGACTCAATTCTACCGCAATTTTTGCTATTTGTAGTTAAATATTTTCAGCGCATTGCCGGAGCGTGGTGGGGTGCGGTGAGATGGGGTGGGGGTTTGTGGTGGGTTCACAAGAAAGTAAATATGGCTCGGGGGAGTTGTGACCCTTCGGGGTAATCCCCTAGCCTCTATCGACACATATGTACTAAGCCTAAGTCTTATCTAAAGCTTAATATCTTTAGACAATAAGCCTAAGTCGCCTTGCTGGCGCCCTTGGAACCACCCACACTAAGTTAAACTTTCCTCTAACCATACAATGTGCGGCGTTTCAAAGTGACGTGGACCCACATTTGACAGACTTTGTGAATAAAACTTTGATCGAAACTTTCATTCATATGTGTGTTTTTGTCTGGCAATACTGATGCAGATTGCATATGCCGAATTTCCGTAATCATCCAGTGCACTACTCAAAGCTTAAATAAAACATGGAAAACCATAATATGACAATAAACAAGTTATGCAGCGTTTACGTTATAAAGGACCCCCATGTGAAAGTTCTGTCCACCCTCAGTGCCTCTTCCACCATCAATTATATGTTGTCTTGGACACCACGGTGTTTGTGATGGTATTTTCAGATAGTATACATAGGCAGTGTACTATCGGTAATAGTATGGTGTAGACTACACCATAAATTTTTTATGGTGTTAGCTACACCATGCTGTTATTTACACGCAATATATAATGGGTTTGTGTATGGTGTTCTTGACACCGTCAGTAAAAAAACGATAGGTACATTAAGACACTATAGCTACGTTAATGGTGTCTCATACACCATCTTTTGCATTACATAGTGTGGGTCACTGGATGGTGTGGTCTAGACCATAGGGGACAAAACTTTCACATGGGGTCCTTTATAACGTAAACGCAGCATTATATAAATATTTTATTTAATGTCTAATATTTAGAAAAATCTTAAACGAAATATCATCTGATTTTACATATTGGAAACGGCAGAGACCAATTCCGTGGAAAATACCATGCGAAAGTCGCCGTCTTGGATCAGTTATGTAACAAAATTGCAGCGACTGCTTTTTCTTGTTGACAATCGTAGTGCTTTGACAAAATGTCAAAAACCGAAATATTACGGTCAATAGCATTTAGGATGTCTTTATTTAGGCTCTTTAGCTAGAAACGTGTTAGTTTTAAACTTACATCGATATTTATGGTACCAATCAAGTAGGCTCGATGCCTTAATCCAGAAAACATACATATCAGCAATACTTATGGTAAAAAAATTTTTAGGTTATCAATTGCCTAGGTACCGGAAATCAGCATTGTTGAGCTGAGTCGAGTAAATCTATTCACAAGTTAACGAGTTATTTGTTCATTTTTGGGAAACGAGCTATGGACAATAAGCTTCTGATTCTCGCTTCTGAAATAGATTCAGCTGATATTGTTACCATTTGACTCAATCCTCATTAACTTTATTCGAACCATATTTAAAATCATACATTTGTTCACTGACTCTCGCTTCTGAAACACATTCAGCTGATTTTGGTACCATTTGACTCAATCCTCATTAACTTTGTTCGAATCATATTTAAAATCATACATTTGTTCACTGACTCTCGCTTCTGAAACAGATTCAGCTGATTTTGGTACCATTTGACTCAATCCTCATTAACTTTGTTCGAACCATATTTAAAATCATACATTTGTTCACTGACTCTCGCTTCTGAAACAGATTCAGCTGATTTTGGTGCCATTTGACTCAATCCTCATTAACTTTGTTCGAATCATATTTAAAATCATACATTTGTTCAGAAAAATATGATTTGGTTTTGGTACCATTGGTAACCCAGTAAATCGAAAAAAATATAAATATGGCCAAAATAAATGTTTTCGAGATGACTCGTTTTACTACCAATACTATCTCTGTATATATTTTTAACGAATTTCGGGCTTAGTGGGAAGGCGAAGTCTTTACGGAAAACACCCCCAGAATTACAAATAGCACACTCCGTCTACATTGAAAATCGGTTTCAGTGTAATTTAAAAGAAATTTCTTTGAATTTTGCACCACCAGATATTCTTTTAAAATTCAAAGAAACATTCCTTGAAATTTCAAATAAATTATTTTTAAAGGATTGTATGTCTTTGAAATTTCAAAGATAATTGTTTGAAATTTCAAGTAATTATTTCTTTGAATTTTAAAACAATATCTGGTGGTGCAAAATTCAAACAAAACTTGTTTTAAATTTCACAAAAAGTATTTTGAGTGTAGTTTAAATGAACTGAGCACGGAACACCAGGATTGTGATTTTGTTTTGATGCTGTAGTATAGTTCTTTTTATTACCGAAGCAGCTTTTTTAATACAAAAAAGTCAACTTTTCATAGATAAATCGTGACCATCAGGGTACACATGGAGATGGAAATCTAGTCTCCATTCCATCTCCATCTCCATGAAACATTAGTGGAGATCTCCATGGAGACCTCCGTGGACACCGTAATCGGAAGTTATTGCATCTCACACACTGTACAACGCTAGAGTTATCAGTAAATTAAGTTAGGACCATTAAATTTAAAAAAAAAAACCTTTCATTAAACTAAGTTTACATGGCATATATTTTACTCTGCAGATTTGTTGGTGTAGTTGTAACAAAATGATAAAATAAAGCTAAATTTTGTGAAACCAATAATAAATTTCTTTTATAGTATCGCTGAAAAAAATTTCGGAGTAAAACAATTTAACTTGTTATCCTGGTGATTGCGGAACTATATAATAGCCAAATTGAGTTACATCACAGGATGCCATTTACGGAGCTCTCTATTTTTAAAGCTATTACTAATTGGCATTTGCCGATAAATATATCCATTTCCAACGTGATCATGGAAGTAGCGTTTAAATTATAAACCAGTTTTAGTTGCAGATTAGTCGGATTTTTTGTGGTTAATGCCCATAAAACCTAACAATGAAAATCAGTTTAGTTCAGATTTTCTCTGGTCAGGACATCATAATGTCGCACCCAGTATTCATTGAAAAATATGCATGGAATGGACGAAGTAGTACAATGTAGTAAAACGCTGCAGTGATTTTAGTAAGTGAATTAGTTGCCTTGGCGACTGGTGCTGGTTTTAAAATCTAAGGGTTATTTAGTGGTGCTTGGTTTAAATTTTCACTGTCCACTTTACATATCGGCTGCATTGATATTACTACCGTAACAGCATCCAAATTGACTGCATCAACATTCAGAATTTTGCGACAAATTACGATACGAACATTTTATCACCGCAAAAACATATTAACCTCTTTGGCTTCTTAAACGAATTTGTATTTTGTACAATGTTGAACAAGCAAGTCGAATCGACGGCTTGAACCTAAATTGTTTGGCAATAGTGCTCGTACACTAGTCGTTACGCTATTTAGAAGCTGTTGCACGGTTCCTGATCGCAAATCAAACAAATAAATTTCAACAAAGGCACGTCGTCAATGCGAACCAAATTGCCGACATGAGTTTGAAGTGCTATCGAATCTAAAATGTTCACAAGTTTCCACAGAGGCACGTCATCAATACGCGCTAAAAAGCAGAGTTTTTGAAGTGTTATTATAGAATCCAAACGAATTACGCTCCAGCGGATTCGAAAATCAGCAAATTTTTGCTTAATTATTTGCAAAACTTTCAATTCTGAGAGTTTGTCTGCTAGAATGTCCACAAAATTGCGGTCTTGATTTGACATAGAAAACAAACGAAATTAGCCCATCCCTGCGAACGTTGTTCGTGCAATGATTTTCCAAAACACTATATTAAACTTATCATTAGATATGGAAATGATCAAGCTAGATACTTGAATATTTCACTTATTTTTGGCTAACTAAAAATACGGAATAGCAAAATAGGATGGTTAGTGGGCGCAGGTTAAGTTTAAAACAGCAAAAATTAGCTTATACATATATATAAATGTTTACATATCAAATATAATGTACATCCCACCCATCCCTGCGAACGTTGTTCGTGCAATGATTTTCCAAAACACTATATTAAACTTATCATTAGATATGGAAATGATCAGGCTAGATACTTGAATATTTCACTTATTTTTGGCTAACTAAAAATACGGAATAGCAAAATAGGATGGTTAGTGGGCGCAGGTTAAGTTTAAAACAGCAAAAATTAGCTTATACATATATATAAATGTTTACATATCAAATATAATGTACATCCCACCCATCCCTGCGAACGTTGTTCGTGCAATGATTTTCCAAAACACTATATTAAACTTATCATTAGATATGGAAATGATCAAGCTAGCTACTTGAATATTTCACTTATTTTGGCTAACTAAAAATACGGAATAGCAAAATAGGATGGTTAGTGGGCGCAGGTTAAGTTTAAAACAGCAAAAATTAGCTTATACATATATATAAATGTTTACATATCAAATATAATGTACATCCCACCCATCCCTGCGAACGTTGTTCGTGCAATGATTTTCCAAAACACTATATTAAACTTATCATTAGATATGGAAATGATCAAGCTAGCTACTTGAATATTTCACTTATTTTTGGCTAACTAAAAATACGGAATAGCAAAATAGGATGGTTAGTGGGCGCAGGTTAAGTTTAAAACAGCAAAAATTAGCTTATACATATATATAAATGTTTACATATCAAATATAATGTACATCCCACCCATCCCTGCGAACGTTGTTCGTGCAATGATTTTCCAAAACACTATATTAAACTTATCATTAGATATGGAAATGATCAAGCTAGATACTTGAATATTTCACTTATTTTTGGCTAACTAAAAATACGGAATAGCAAAATAGGATGGTTAGTGGGCGCAGGTTAAGTTTAAAACAGCAAAAATTAGCTTATACATATATATAAATGTTTACATATCACATATAATGTACATCCCACCCATCCCTGCGAACGTTGTTCGTGCAATGATTTTCCAAAACACTATATTAAACTTATCATTAGATATGGAAATGATCAAGCTAGCTACTTGAATATTTCACTTATTTTTGGCTAACTAAAAATACGGAATAGCAAAATAGGATGGTTAGTGGGCGCAGGTTAAGTTTAAAACAGCAAAAATTAGCTTATACATATATATAAATGTTTACATATCAAATATAATGTACATCCCACCCATCCCTGCGAACGTTGTTCGTGCAATGATTTTCCAAAACACTATATTAAACTTATCATTAGATATGGAAATGATCAAGCTAGATACTTGAATATTTCACTTATTTTTGGCTAACTAAAAATACGGAATAGCAAAATAGGATGGTTAGTGGGCGCAGGTTAAGTTTAAAACAGCAAAAATTAGCTTATACATATATATATAAATGTTTACATATCAAATATAATGTACATCCCACCCATCCCTGCGAACGTTGTTCGTGCAATGATTTTCCAAAACACTATATTAAACTTATCATTAGATATGGAAATGATCAAGCTAGATACTTGAATATTTCACTTATTTTTGGCTAACTAAAAATACGGAATAGCAAAATAGGATGGCTAGTGGGCGCAGGTTAAGTTTAAAACAGCAAAAATTAGCTTATACATATATATAAATGTTTACATATCAAATATAATGTACATCCCACCCATCCCTGCGAACGTTGTTCGTGCAATGATTTTCCAAAACACTATATTAAACTTACCATTAGATATGGAAATGATCAAGCTAGCTACTTGAATATTTCACTTATTTTTGGCTAACTAAAAATACGGAATAGCAAAATAGGATGGTTAGTGGGCGCAGGTTAAGTTTAAAACAGCAAAAATTAGCTTATACATATATATATAAATGTTTACATATCAAATATAATGTACATCCCACCCATCCCTGCGAACGTTGTTCGTGCAATGATTTTCCAAAACACTATATTAAACTTATCATTAGATATGGAAATGATCAAGCTAGATACTTGAATATTTCACTTATTTTTGGCTAACTAAAAATACGGAATAGCAAAATAGGATGGCTAGTGGGCGCAGGTTAAGTTTAAAACAGCAAAAATTAGCTTATACATATATATAAATGTTTACATATCAAATATAATGTACATCCCACCCATCCCTGCGAACGTTGTTCGTGCAATGATTTTCCAAAACACTATATTAAAATTATCATTAGATATGGAAATGATCAAGCTAGATACTTGAATATTTCACTTATTTTTGGCTTACTAAAAATACGGAATAGCAAAATAGGATGGTTAGTGGGCGCAGGTTAAGTTTAAAACAGCAAAAATTAGCTTATACATATATATAAATGTTTACATATCAAATATAATGTACATCCCACCCATCCCTGCGAACGTTGTTCGTGCAATGATTTTCCAAAACACTATATTAAACTTATCATTCGATATGGAAATGATCAAGCTAGCTACTTGAATATTTCACTTATTTTTGGCTAACTAAAAATACGGAATAGCAAAATAGGATGGTTAGTGGGCGCAAGTTAAGTTTAAAACAGCAAAAATTAGCTTATACATATATATAAATGTTTACATATCAAATATAATGTACATCCTAATATATAGGTATTTGTAAATGTTTATTATTTTTGTGTTCCGGCTTCGTTTACAAGACAAACAAACATCATTCTAAATGTTAAGAAATCGATTATATGTGTGAAAAGATTGTTTCTGAAGAGATTTGTAAGGAAGAAGAACACTGACAGATTTTTGAAATTGATTATGTTTTCTGACATAATTTTACATTGTCTATCCCCAGTTTTCAAAGTGACGAGATTTGTCTAGGCAATAAGTTATTTTCAAGTTTAATAGAATTAGTCTCTCTATTACTATTTGCAGCATTGTATACTGCAAAAATGTAGAACCTAAGATTTTTTACAGTTTTGTACTGGATAAAAGTTTTGCTGTTTATGTGTATAAGTATTTTCATGCATTCAGTATGAATATTGGCTTCTTGGTACTTTAATATTATCGTTTTCTGTTTGATGTACAAGTAATAGATTATTCTGAATATATAATGTTGAACACCCCCATATAACAAATTAAATATGATATGCAGTTGTCTCATTGAAAAAAATAGACAGCAGAAATAACTTGAAGCACCTGCGCAATTTTATGTTTGATAAAATTTTAGTAACTGCGAGATATCGAGATACCAAACACATATAGCTTATCAGAGAATAAAGTGTACACATTACGTAACAGGCCTAACACTGGATGCTTTGGCTTAGACAATACCTATTACTCGTTTGGTCTTCCAGGGTTTTTGGCGAAACTAAACTAGTATGTAGTCGTGGAATGCAATTTTTAAAGCAGAATATGTATTCAGAAAACTTCAAAGTAATACCAAATCCTAAATTTATACCCACGGCCACTAGATCGATAGCACAACGTATTATTAACACTCTGTCACATTTCGCGATTCAGGAACGATAACATGCATTTGTAATCCTTTTTATCATTAATTTTCCAGATTCAACTGACCTATTTTCTATTGCTTTAAGCCTTAATACCATTTGAAAAATCTGAAAAGGTAAGCCCATGACTTGAAGACATGACGTTGTGAACAGTCTGTTTTACAAAGCCCACCAATTTATTGAAACTTAGCTCTTACAACCAACTGCTATGCAAATCGGATACAGAAAACTATTATGAACACGAATGAATATTATCGACGCTCCAACAACCGATGTACATTGTAATTGAAATTTTAACCCAGAAAAATTTCATTTCAATCCTAAAATGTATTTAGAGTCATTTTTTAAGTAATTTAAATTTTAACCCAGAAAAATTTCATTTCAACCCTAAAATGTATTTAGAGTCATTTTTTAACGTATTTTGTTTTCTCGCAACCCCAAAGTTTGTTTTTAAGCCAGTGATATATAATGTGAAAGCCTTGTAATTATAATTAATGATAATTTTTTGGCTGGGATTATAAAAGCGTCTATAGTATATTGTGCAATGAATACACTTTGTTTTCGGGTAAATTTCTACACAACTTCAATAAGTTAATTGCTTAATAATGATATATAGAGTGGTCAATGTTAACTGTAGGTTTTAAATCCTATCATCAGTACGCGTTTTCAAAAACTGTAAATTTGGAACATTTTTCTGAAAGCAACTGCATTAATTGAATTTTGTAAAATTTAATTATTTCGTTCGCAAATATATAATTAAATTTTACAAACTTCAAAAGTTTTTTTGAATTCACAAAAATTCACAATTTTCGTTCGCAAAGTGACACGGTTTCGAAAGCGCACATTGCGTGGCGAGTTGCCTACTAACTTTGCCGTGCATCGTGGGTTTTGACGTGTGTTTATTCGCTCGCTTTACGAAATTCCTTAAAGAACCGAGCAACAGCTATTCTATTTTAGCAGTGGGTAATAGTCGAGGTTCGTCGCCAAACGATCCATTTTCGATCCGTCATTGCGGCAAGTTTGTTCAAGACTGTACGAAATAGATGTACGCTCATTCAAGAATGAAAGGGTGAGCCTCTGTGATATAGAAAGCTAACTTATGAAATTTTGTATATAAATAATACGTATGTTGCTTCTTCTATATAAATTTATAACTTTTAAATATATCAGAACATAAAAAATTTAATATAATAAAAATTTTAGTCAATTTAGTGTATATAATATACGAAACAGTTGTATTAGATAGATTAAAAATATGTATTTAATATATCAGAATAAAGATATTTATATTGCTAGCAATTGTAAGACATAAATGAAATATATATATACAAAGTAAATGGAATTATTTAAATAAATTACTGCAAAATAAATATATACATATATGTATTAAAAATTAATTGATATAGATTAATAATTACATAACTAAATTTAATATAGAACAAAAATAATAAGTTTAAAACAGAAATTAAATAAAACAATTTTAAATATAAAATTAATAAATATATATGTAGCAATTTAATATGTAAAACTTAGTATATATACAGTAGGATAAATATTTGTATTTACATGTAAATATATCTAATAAAGACTAGATGAAGACGTAAATTAAATTAAGAAATTTAATGAAATAAAGCTAAATTTAAGCATAATAAAATGAATACAGAAATTAAATATTACAGTAATTTCAAATACCAAATTTTATTTTAATAAAATATTTCCTAGTACTGCTGTATAGCAAATTTTTGGTACCACGGCGAAAATATTTATGAAATTATCTAGGCAAGAATAATTGGCTCATCAATTTCAGAATTGTTTCCTAATTGTAAATTTGAAAAAAAAATTATTTCAACAAAAAGGCTATGTACCAAATATTTAAGACTTTTTTGGAGATCACCTGGGGAGCTCGCCCCAAAATTTTTGGGACTGTGGTTCAAACATTTGGTAAATTTACAGTATAGCATAAAAAAGTAATTTCATACAAAAATTTTATCTAGGGCTATATATGCAACGTCTGGATTGACGTTTGTGTGGACTTCGTCCTAACTCATATTTACTTCAACCCTTCCACCTAATCTACTGGTCCAAACGTGGAGAAAATTTCTTGAAAAAATAAGGAGAAAATTGGGCTGAAAATTATGGAAAATTTTAACCTAAATTGGGCAAAACTGTGCGTTTTCAAAAATTTCATAAAATTGCCCCGTCACTGACTTACCACCCTCCTGCCGCCTGACCGCAGAAACTATCTATATCCTTAGTGCACAGAATTTGGACAACTTCAATATATAAAATATATACGCAATTACGATTGAAGACATAATTTTATTATACAAATTTAATATAAACGAATATATTGCACTTATTAAAAAGGAAATTACCTAATAAATATAATAAATGTTGCCCATATTTATATTAGAATGCAGCAATCGAGTATATATATATATATATATACTAATAATTTAGACTAATTTATAATACTAATAATTATATACATATATATAATAAAGATTATAAAGATGGATTTCGACTATTTAGGCACCGCAAAATCATTATATACAGATTTGTTTTGCTTTCGCCAAAAATTAACCTGTCAGTCAATCGTCAGGCCATTGTCGTTCGTTGCATTGTTTTAAGCACAAAACTACAGCTCACTTCTCATATATTGGAATTTTTCAAGTGCAAAAGATAATAAATATTTTTTGAAAGAGTCACAAAATATTTATGGGGTTTGCTTGAGTTATACGCAAAGAAACTATCTCAAAATATAATGACAAGATTTAATAAAATATTATGATGATGTTGATGACGATGACGAGATGTTGGCATAAGAGAGCTGAGAGAGAGAGAGTGGATTTGTGGCATTATGGTAATGACAGATGCTGTCAGTTGTACTACGGCTGATTCATATTGGGCCATTTCCATAAAGGCATTTTTTCAAACAAAGATAGCCTCTTACCAGCCGGGGCCGAAGCACTTGTTCAACTTTTAGTCTATACATAATCTTGTTGTTGTCAATCATTTTGGAAAAATAAATTTTATTATTTTAGATTTGAAATAAAATATTAGATTTATATACACTGAGTTTGTGACAAACACAAAATTGATAGGCTATCTGAAAAACTGTCATTAGACATTCATTATTATATTACTAAGCTTAATAAGATATGTTTCATTTATTTTTTCTCACAGCTTAATGGTAATTTCTGACTAATAAAATGCCCTTTTGGTGTCATTAGCTATTATACCGCGAACCGACGATAGTCACTTCGAGCAAAGAGGCTGACGCACTTTACATTTTTTATTGTTTTGGTTCGTGCTACGTCGCGGTCGAACATAACCTTAGCCAATCCCTCAACTTTATGACCCACGTTGCTGATTGTAAACAGTTCTAAAACCATGAGATTTCCACCCAACCCATGTTTTTCGCCATCAAAACCGGACCTCCATGTTATTGGACTACCATAATTACGCCTCACCCATGACCCTCAGATTTAAATTTCATCCATAGTGCTCGCCGTAAAATCAAGATCGCCCCGGCTTCTAGAACAAGCAGACTCAAACCTCTCATTTTGTTCTCGAATTCAAACCACAAAAATTGTAAACCCCATATTATTGGAACATTATTGTTATATTTTCGGAAACCTTGTGTTTTGATAACATGGATGGTATTTAAGTCAGTAGCCAAACATCCTACGGGTAGACGTGTTTTTGATCCGTCAAAAAAATGTCGAATTGGGACAAAACCGACAATGACGTACTTCGCACTTACTTCGCACTTATGGTCGTTGAGCTCGGTGGACGTCGCCATCAGCTGTGACCAACCCCGAATGATGAATGATATGCCTCCACTGAACTCGATCTCGAGCCACATCTGTTATGATTTGCTGGGGGTTGCGGGACCAGTTTGTAGCACCGTAGGTGGTTCCAAGATGATGAAGATCGCTAAGCGCCATTTTGTGCCACGTGTTTTTCGGCGCTGAACGGGTACACTTCCAGTCATTCGGAACGGGGCATCGCCAGACGCGATTGCACACGCGGTTTGGGTCCATACGCGCAACATGACCAAGCCAACGTAGGCGGTGCCGTCGGATGACCTCAGCGATTGGTGGTTGGGCCTCGCAGATTCTTCGGATATCGATATTTCGAATACGATCGCGCAAGCTGACACCAGCAATTGTTCGTAGGCATGCCATTTGGAAGACCTCGAATGCATCGAGATCCTTTTTATTGTATACTGCGGATGCACACCCATGTAGAAGCGTAGAGACGATGGCTCCGTTGTATACCTTCATTTTGGTTTTGAGGCTAATTTCTGGGCGGCGCCATAGCCTTTCTCTGAATCGGCCAAAAGTAGTGGCTGCCTTGCTAATGCGGACAGCGACATCAGGGGATGCCGCTACCTTAGTACTGTCCAGTGTGGAGCCCAAGTAAACGAACTCGTTAACAACCTCGATTTGGGCACCGTTGAGGAACAGCGATGGTTCTGGATGATGAATGTGCATGGCCTTAGTCTTTGATGGTTTTATGGCCAGACCCAGGGATGCGGCATTTTTGGAGATACGATTCAACAGTTCCTGACAACTAGCTTCATCCGGTTGCATGATAGCAAGGTCATCTGCATATTCGAGGTTGGCCACTACTTCATCCTGTGCGAATTGAATGCCGTCGTGTCCCTCGATTGATTTGGCTAGAATCCAGTCGAGCACAAGATTGAACAGCAAAGGTGATAACACACAGCCTTGTCTCACGCCAGTCCGTACTGAAAATTCGGCAGAGAGACCGTCAGACGATCGTACGCGGCTGGTAGCCCCGGTGTACATGTCCCAATGACGTACCATGAACTAAAACAATGTAAACATTAAATGGTGTCACAATCTTCAGCGGAATTTACCATTCATAGACTATCGGCTGCAGCCATATTACTTTCCTTTACTACTTAAGGTACATTTTATGCATTGTAGCAATGAGCTTAAACGATTACCTACAACACGTAAGAAACGAACAAACTTAATATATACATTCTAAATTTTCGTTGGCTGGTCTCTATGAATAACAGAATCAGTCAGAGTCGCGACTTAGCTTCTTGCTCTGAGGCCTTTTAGTTGAATAATGAAATTCCGAAGCAAATAAACAGAATATGCCTAGGATTGATTATGTTTCGTAAAAGTTGGAAATCTCAAACCACTCACCTACAACATATATGAACGAACTAACTTAATACTTTTTTAAATTTTTCGTTAGTATGTCTCTGAGACTAACAACATGAGTCAAGGTCGCGACTTAGCTCAGGGCTTTGGGGCCTTCAAGTTCAATAACTAGATTCCGATGCAAATAAACAGAATATGCTTAGGATTATGTTTCGTAAAAATTATTGGAGATCTCACACGCTCGTGGTGGGATTGTGCTTCACGTGAAATAATAAGCAGTGACATTGTAACATTTTGAATTTGTGTAGCGTAAGATTATTCCAAATTCGCATAAGTTACGTAGTATCTGTGGTCCTAAGCAACCAAAATTTAGGTGCGCGGAGTCACAGCACCCCGAGATAATAAATATTTGTTTTTCTTTAAACCGGCTGCTAATCAAGCTATCAGGCTTGGCTCGGCTCGGCTCTAGAGCCTGGGCTGCAAACGATCGAACCAGGCCGAGCCTCGAGCCTACCTTCAAAATTTGAAACCAGCTGAGCCTAGCTACAAGCCTGAAATTTTATGGACGAGCCGAGCCAAGCCGAGCCCAAAATTAAGGCTCGTTCTTACTTATAATACACACATTACACAGATGCTCGTCCGTGCTCAGTTTGATTCGCGCAGCTATATATTTCGTATATATATACTGTATATAAACTTATATATACATTATAGTTACGTTATATATATATATACATATATATATAATATTGCGTATTTTAATGTCACATCATTCAGGATGTGGTCTTGTTTTCACTTTTCGTCAAACTCTACATTGTAATTATACATGCACGATGTCCCAGAGAGATAGCGGGTGCTTCTTAGGCGGGAGGAGTGAAGTCCTTAGACGTGTTCCCAAGGTGATCTGCCGGTCGGTGGGGGCATAAATTTTTAGAAATTCTGTAGGACTCAAGAATTTTCTTATTCTTTGCTAATTTCCCATAATTTTGGTCAATTTTTTGCCAATTTTCCCCCAATTTTGCCAATTTTCCCCCAATTTTGCCAATTAAGTCCAATTTTTACCAAAATTTTCCGCGCACCTTGGACGGGCGGATTCGGGATAAAAAGCGTGGTAGATCCGACTACCTACACGAGGGTGTCCAAGCGTCAAGGAGGTTATTCCATACCCTGGACCACGTATGAATATATCTTGCTTGCAATGTATATGATCAAGAATCGATGATAGTCGACTCTGATGAAGAGTTTAGCACCCTTCAGGTTTTCCTTGTTTTCGTGCGCGGTACGTCGCTGTGGTTTGCGCCCTTACCTTTCCCAAGTTTTATGACCCACAAAGTGGGTCATAAACATAACTATCCCACCCATGTTCATAGACCACTAAAATTCCGAAAAAACAATTTAAAGAGAAATTAGTAGAAAGACCTTAGTGGGGGGTTAAAGAGTCAGAAGTCTCTCGACTTAGATCTTGGTATATCTTACCTTGGTCATATGTGATCAGCGGGTGACGTTTTTATAAACTATTGATTTATGGAGCGTTTACGTTATGAAGGACCCCCATGTGAAGGTTTTGTCCACCTTGAGTGTCTTTTCCACCATCAATTATATGGTGTCTTGGACACCATGGTGTTTCTGATGGTATTTTCAGATAGTATACATAGGTAGTGTAGTGTCGATAATAGTATGGTGTAGACTACACCATAAAATTTATATGGTGTTAGCTACACGATGCTGTTATTGACACGCTATATATAATGGGTTTGTGGATGGTGTCATTGACACCGTCAGTAAAAACAATAGGTAGATTAAGACACTATAGCAACGTTGATGGTGTCTCATACACCATCTATTGCATTATATTGTGTAGGTATAATATACCGTATACCACTGGATGGTGTGGTCTATGCCATCGGGGGACAAACCTTTCAGATGGGGGTCCTTTATAACGTAAACACCGCATTATTAGGAGAGCATGTACGTATCTAAATCGGCCAAATACTGAAAATGCATAAAGTATTATTTCAATATACTTGTCTAAACACGTGGCATGTGCATATCAAACATTATCATTCAGAAGCTGCTGAGCAAATAACTGCAATGATAAATCTGAGAATCGAGAGCTTACCTTGGGTGACCAACTTTGCAGCTTCTAACCTATTAAACTGTATGTGTTACCTAAGTTAGGTTTAAATCAGACCGATTTCTGAATTTGTTAACGAGGCTTTTAGAGCCAAGCCGAGCCTAATTCTCGGCAAACGAGCCGAGCCGACCCTTTCATTTGACTAAACCATGCCCAGCCGAGCCTTTCATGGGAATTAGGTGAACGATCCGAACCGAACCTAAAAATTAAGGCCCGTTCTCATCTCTACTAGCTATCGTGCGCATATACAATTTTCAGAAACGACTAGTTAGATAATTAACCTTAGGCTGTGATTTTTTAAGCAAATTTTACCCAAAGCGTCAGCAAAAGACGAAATCCACACTATCTTTGTACGACTAAAACGTCTAGACAACCTGTAATTAGCTACGAAGTTATATGGCTAACATCATGAAATACCCGGTGGTTCTGATAATGCAACTGGGTATATTTATGCCAATATTCTCGGTTGCAAGGTTTGTGTAAAATCGGGCCCGTTCAAAGTAAACTTCAGAAAGAAATAAGTCATTATACGCAATGTTAGCTATTTTTGTTAAATTCCGCTCAAGCTAAAGAATGGGTCCACCGGGAATCGAACACCGGGCCTTCCGTGTGCGCAGCAGACGTGCTAAGCACTACACCGTGGACCCGCTTGAAACGGTTATTAAACTGTGATCATATTCTAACTAGCGAATTGACGTTACGCTAGAATTGATATTCATTTGTGTGATCTCTACAGTCATCAAATCCACAGAAAAAGATGAGATTATATTGTTACAAGTTTTGCCTATGGAAACGTTGGTTCTATTTTGTCAAGATTTTACCGTTCATCTGACTGTTTTGTGATAGGCATGGGCGGACAGTACAAGTTCATCCCCACATTCAGAAAAATGATGAAGACATTTTTCAGCTCAGACAGAACCAAATGTTTCTATTATCGTGTCTATATCATTAGAAATAATACTCTGTTTTAAGGTGCAACTACGAAACATATCAAGTAATTGAATTTATTAGTTATGATTTGTTTTGTTCGATCTAAGGATTATTCATGGCTTCATCATCAATGTTTAAAATAAATGGTGACAAAACCCAATGATTCCAGGGCAACATTTAATTTAAATGTCACCGAAATCAGATCTTTATACCAAAATTTACTATTTTAACTGCCTGTCGGTTTTAGCCATGTTATCAATATATCCAATCATTAAAAAATTTTCAGGCTTCACGGACCTAAAAAAACTTTTAAACCGCGGGAACGGTTCTTGTGACGGTAGACAAGGCTCAAATTTTCATTCACATTCGCTTAAAAAATTTTTGATATTTGGTACAATCAATAATATAATAGTATACTAAGCGCCTTGGTTGTTGAGTTCCCACGGTTATTAGGTCAGCCGACCAGCGTTAAATACGTGACAAAAAAACAAAAATAATACCAAAAACCCATATTTGATCCGATATCTTACTGCCTAGCTATGTAATAACTTTGACACTTATTAACCGCATCAAAATATAGTATAAACTACGAGTAGAAATTTGTTTGGAGTGTCTGCGTAGGTTGGACGTTGACTTTATTGAAACAGCTGTAATTCAATTATTTTTTGAAAACCTGGGAAAATCTTAGCTTTATGAAAATTTCTAAAGAAAGACTTTATTGAAACAGCTGTTATTTGGATATGGATCGGTCGATTTAACTATTTCCTTATATTGGATGCGTTTAGGTGTTTAATGTATATGTACTAATTCGTACTTATTTGTAATTCCGCATATTTAGATGAGGTAGCAATAGTTAATAACTGCTTTTTCACATCGAACCAACTTAAACTACGATGTGTTAAATTTCTAACTTCATGTATAGTAGGCTTATCGATTTGACTAAAATATCCACAGGTAATGTGACCTTAAGGCCGTGTTCAGATTGCGTCTGATCAAATCAGAAACAGCACGCGCAATTTTTTCGGTCGAATCGGATGCAATGTGAACACAATTCGAAATGGATCGAATCGGATGCAATGTGGACAGAATTCGAAATGGATCGAATCTGATGCGATGTCAACAAGGCCTAACGATACGTTTATGAATATATCACTGTCACAGTATTGTAA
This sequence comes from Trileptium ribeirensis, assembly GCA_030248225.1. Taxonomy (NCBI): domain Eukaryota; kingdom Metazoa; phylum Nematoda; class Enoplea; order Enoplida; family Thoracostomopsidae; genus Trileptium; species Trileptium ribeirensis. The sequence goes on from JASANE010011694.1 coordinate 18,644, forward strand.
AACGGCTCGACATTTATATTTTGTATCAAAATCAAATCAAATTTTGGTTTTTTTCGGCTGTAAACATGTTAATGCTTTGAGACATTAGACTCGAGTTTGTGATATGCATGTGTATGTTATTGTATCATGGCATACATCTGTAACTAGCAATATTTTCATATTTGTTACTTTGGTGGCACGAGGGTGCTTAAAATGATATTATCAACCAAAATCTCTGTAAGTTTGGTTATGACGTATGGTTATTACGTTATGAGGTATATATGTACTTTTGTAATAGCTGAATACATTCGACGAATATTTTCTCCTTGTATACGTGAGCTTGTAGTACGCAATAGCCTCAGGTGTCATTACTGCGTCATGGTGCACCGCGAAACATGGCTTAAAATCCCAAACTCTGAGCAGCTAAACAGCGTAATAGCTGAATACATTCGACGAGTATTTTCTCCTTGTATACGTGAGCTTGTAGTACGCAACAGCTTCAGGTGTCATCACTGCGTCATGGTGCACTGCTAAACATGGCTTAAAATCCCAAACTCTGAGCAGCTAAACAGCGTAATAGATGAAAAGATTCGACGAGTATTTTAGTGAACCTACCTTGTTACTACTCAGTAAATCATATGAAAGAAACATCAGGCTTTTGATTCAAGAATCACAAAGGTAACTATATTTCGTACAGACACTCGATCTAAATATAATATAAAAGTATAAAATATAATCTAAATAAATAAAAATAAGATCGAAATAAAAGTATATCTAAAAACTAATACTTATTTTTTATTTTACTGATTTTCCATTTTTGATATGAAACTTATTAATTAAACTTTATAGACTGAATTTGTGCGATGTATCACTATTTGTATGTGTCTGCTGGTTATCAATCAATGAACAGATAAAATTCATTATAAACATGTACAAGCATTCCAGAGATTTGAGCAACGTTAAGGGGTTGCCCTGGCGGTGTTAAGGCCGTCATAGCGAGCCCGAAACTTCTGCAATGGCTTAGCAATCCTAGGCTACACAACTACATTTATATTTTATAGGAAGCTAAATCTTCGTTTACACCCTAGTTTTACCCGAATTTTTATAAGTCTATTACCAATATTAATTATATATTCAAACTACACAGATTTTAGACGAAACACGCTGTTTTGTTAAGCCTTAAGTTGGGTTTAAAATATTTTTGATGGCTTCTTATACTCTAGGGTAAACAGGTAGTTAGACTACAGTACCCACCATTTTAGTGAGTTGATTTACCACGAAATTTTATCCTAAAAATATTTAATCGTCATACTCTTCTTTTTCGATGTCAATCCATCTTAATTTGAGATTGCTATCATTTGACACTTTACGAAGGGACCCACAAAGCAGGAAAATCACTTTTTCAATAAATAAATGTCTAATATTGCCATACGTTATTATATTACCAAAAGTGTATGCTTGTTTGTCCAAAAGTGTGATCAGATACATTTAAATATGTTTGAATTGTGATGTATTAAATATACATTTATACATTTAATATAAAGATGTATATACATATATGTACAAACACTTATTATACATATAACACATAAACATTAAATTTTATGCATAAATATATATAAACATACATATACATATTTATGTACCAAAATACATACATAAGCGTTGATGGATCGACAGTCCGAGATCCGTTGATATTTGCAATATTGATTGACAGAAACACCGAAGTTTGTCGGAAAACTTCATCACTCTTTTACAATCAGGAAGACTCGCTTAGGCGAGATACATTGGCCAAAATTTTTGATACCGGCATTACAAAAACATAATTAGTTACATTGTTTGAATGGTACATATGTAATTATAAATTTTTGACAAAAAACAAACAAACATAGATAAATACGATTTAGAGAAACTAGTAACTGTTTGGTTTAGACAATTCATTAGTTATTTGTACGACGTATTCAGGCGTTTGCAATTATATGTAACATTTTTTGATAAAACAACATAAAACAAAATTATATTAAATATAAATATGGTTATAAATGTATAATATGGATAAAATTCGAGAAACTCTGAGAGTTTCAATTGTATTGAGGTCACAACCTTGTATATATTTTTGTCTCGTCTTTGTTGCACTGCAGTTTCGACGGCGATCAAAATTGCTATTTTGGGCCCTGCTTCAACATTTAAGCTCAAAAATTTTCAAGCTCTATTGCTTTGCCCCGATTGGTTAAAGCAATATGCTGCAAAAGTTTTAACAGTGTTCACACGTTCAAATTCTCCAAACACACAGCAAGAGCTTTCAAATTTTTATCAAAATGAAGCATAAACACAAAATAAACACAAAATGAGCTTTCAAATTTTGAGCTCAAATTTGCGCTCATAATTTGAACAAATTTCGAAGCTGACAAATAAGTTTGACGTTACATGACGCCGTTAGGCTTAGTGTAGAACTTACAGAACATAATAAGTATCTTTGACAAGTGGACGGTAGTCAACAGGTTTTGTCGTAGGAGGAAGGGTAGGCCCAGAGAGAGAGGTATATATTCTCCTTCCCTCAACGGTTTGTATCCCGCGTAGGATGGCAAACCATAGAGAAATAAATGTTTGTGTGCACCAGGTGTGGTTAATCTGTGCACATTTGACCAATTATAGCACCCCCCCCCAATTCCTGACTACTCCATTGTTTTAGCAAAACCATCGCTGACTTAATATCTTTAAGACAATCGATTTCATTTGACAGCAAACAACAACCGTCGAATCAAGATGGGATTTATATGTATATACATAACAATAAAAACCTCTATATGTGTGTATTGTATGTTTATTAAAATTTTAAAAAAAACAACAACAACACCTAAATATTCTTTAAATATTGTCCTTGGGAGTCGTGTATTTAAACATTTAAACACAGGAACATAGCCGGCGCTACCTTAGTATCATCCGCATCATTTGGGGGGGGCCCCCGATTTTTGGGGGCCCCCGATTTCTGCAATTTTGTGCTACATATTTTGGCAAAAATGGGTATTGTAAAAATTTTCAAAAAACCAAACGAAATTCTTACCACTTCACCCCTAGGTTCTAAAAAGCAAAACTCCCGCAGCGTACAGCGTTGGAACAGATTTATTTTGTGATTCAGGCTAAGTGTTGCATCTCACTCTGGACATATTTCATTGTGTTTTATAAGTTGATGTTGTAATTACAACTTTGGCAGGGGCCCCCGCTTGCGGCTTTGGGGGGGGCCCCCATATTCCTAGCGCCGGCCCTGCACAGGAATCCTTTTGTCAATATTCTTTGAAAAATCAATCATACAACTGATCTTTATGACTACAGTAAGACATAAGCCGTCAGAAGATTAATATTTTAGGTTTTCAAAGAATATTACTGTAATTTTGGGGTTTATATTAGTTTTTTTTCTTAAAAATCATCCAAACAATAGCCACAGCCGGGCCGGATTTATATATACTCTAAACCCTAAAGACTTTACACATTAATTTATGTATTCGGGCTGTCAAATAGTCGAGAAATTTATTGAACAAGAAAATATTTAAATAGATAAATAAAAATAATTTGCCCAAATTTTAAAAATCAGTTTTAAACATTTTAATTTGCGGTTTCCCTGTTTACAAAATATACACGAAAACTAAATTATATTGACTTACATTATATATATATGAAGGTTTATATTATATATATAAACTATTTTATAGAATATCGTTTGTACAAATTATAGCGGTTTGTTTGCATAATATTTTGCTTTATTATAGTTTTGAAAGAGATTGCTTTAGAACTAGTCGGTATTTATACAAACCGTAAGTTAAGTTTGTCTTCAAAGCCTACCAGAAAAAGGAGCTAACTAATTAAGAACATGAACTTGTCGAAACAATTTCGCCACTATTCAACTCAGGTTGTCAATCGTAAGGTAGGTTCGCCTTCAAAGCCTACAACAAAAAGGAGCTAACTAATTAAGAACATGAACTTGTCGAAACAATTTCGCCACTATACAACTCAGGTTGTCAATCGTAAGGTAGGTTTGCCCTTCAAAGCCTACAACAAAAAGGAGCTAACTAATTAAGAACATGAACTTGCCGAAACAATTTCGCCACTATTCAACTCAGGTTGTCAATCGTAAGGTAGGTTTGCCTTCAAAGCCTACAACAAAAAGGAGCTAACTAATTAAGAACATGAACTTGACGAAACAATTTCGCCACTATTCAACTCAGGTTGTCAATCGTAAGGTAGGTTCGCCTTCAAAGCCTACAACAAAAAGGAGCTAACTAATTAAGAACATGAACTTGTCGAAACAATTTCGCCACTATTCAACTCAGGTTGTCAATCGTAAGGTAGGTTCGCCTTCAAAGCCTACAACAAAAAGGAGCTAACTAATTAAGAACATGAACTTGACGAAACAATTTCGCCACTATTCAACTCAGGTTGTCAATCGTAAGGTAGGTTCGCCTTCAAAGCCTACCAGAAAAAGGAGCTAACTAATTAAGAACATGAACTTGTCGAAACAATTTCGCCACTATTCAACTCAGGTTGTCAATCGTAAGGTAGGTTCGCCTTCAAAGCCTACAACAAAAAGGAGCTAACTAATTAAGAACATGAACTTGACGAAACAATTTCGCCACTATTCAACTCAGGTTGTCAATCGTAAGGTAGGTTCGCCTTCAAAGCCTACCAGAAAAAGGAGCTAACTAATTAAGAACATGAACTTGTCGAAACAATTTCGCCACTATTCAACTCAGGTTGTCAATCGTAAGGTAGGTTCGACTTCAAAGCCTACAACAAAAAGGAGCTAACTAATTAAGAACATGAACTTGTCGAAACAATTTCGCCACTATACAACTCAGGTTGTCAATCGTAAGGTAGGTTTGCCCTTCAAAGCCTACAACAAAAAGGAGCTAACTAATTAAGAACATGAACTTGTCGAAACAATTTCGCCACTATTCAACTCAGGTTGTCAATCGTAAGGTAGGTTTGCCTTCAAAGCCTACAACAAAAAGGAGCTAACTAATTAAGAACATGAACTTGTCGAAACAATTTCGCCACTATTCAACTCAGGTTGTCAATCGTAAGGTAGGTTTGCCTTCAAAGCCTACCAGAAAAAGGAGCTAACTAATTAAGAACATGAACTTGACGAAACAATTTCGCCACTATTCAACTCAGGTTGTCAATCGTAAGGTAGGTTCGCCTTCAAAGCCTACCAGAAAAAGGAGCTAACTAATTAAGAACATGAACTTGTCGAAACAATTTCGCCACTATTCAACTCAGGTTGTCAATCGTAAGGTAGGTTTGCCTTCAAAGCCTACAACAAAAAGGAGCTAACTAATTAAGAACATGAACTTGTCGAAACAATTTCGCCACTATTCAACTCAGGTTGTCAATCGTAAGGTAGGTTTGCCTTCAAAGCCTACCAGAAAAAGGAGCTAACTAATTAAGAACATGAACTTGACGAAACAATTTCGCCACTATTCAACTCAGGTTGTCAATTCGGTGTAAAGAATTGAGGAATAAAAAATTATCCGTATCAGGAAAGTCGTTGAGAAGTGCTTTGTGTGCCAACATAAAATCGGAAAAAAAATTTCGTCATAAATGTGTCATGAGTAAATGTCAAATTTTTCGCCATGATTAAATATGTCATGACAAAATTTGTCATATATATATGACAAAAATTGGACATTGTACGACCGAACTACCTCGGCGAACTAATTCGAATGAAACCACCGCTGTCAACGTTATATATCTTCGAAACTGACAATTTTCGGGATGTGGGCCTAATAGTTTTTCTTTTCGTAAAGTGCCATTGACTTGGTTTCATTTATTGATATTGTTTCCTATTGTATTCTCATTTAAAGTGCTCATGCAAGGTGTTCTGCAAAATAGGCGCTGTATACATGTATTATTATTATTATACTAGTGAAGGTCGCTTGCGAGCCAGAATTCGAGTGGTGAGAACAATCCCTCGAAGCAGAAGTGTGAAAAATATTTGCCCAACATGTTTAGTCTGTCTGTTTTACTGTTTGTCACTTTTAGATAATAGTATTGCAATTATTGGAGTTAAGCAGTTTAACTAAGTTATCATGGTTGGAACGCAAAGCTTGTAACATGAGTTCCTGATTTTGGCTTGATGCGTGACTCCATTTTAAATGCATACACCAAAGTTGTTCTTTTGTCAAAATCACGAACCGATTAGCGCGGAAATTCGCATTCGAGTTTTGCCATTCGCATTTTTTGTGAATGTGAATATGGTCTCTGCGGTGTACAAATGAAATTTGCGTTCACGCATATTTATTCATTGCACACGTTTGCCTGCGTTTATCAAATCACATTCTGAATCAGACAACAGTGATCGCGGTATAGTTATATATTATAGCATACGAGAAAAACGCGATTAGTAATGGCGTTTTAACTTGTACGAAGTTAGCAAAATGCTATGGTAAACCGCAAAATAGTGACCGTGAACAGCAAATATGCGTTGCTGCATAGCAAATCGTGTACGAGTACATAAGAGAAATCGTGATTTGTTCGCGTTCATCGTTTTTACGATCGTGAACTGACTGATTTGACAATAGAACAACCCAGGTGTACTCACCTAAAGTGGACTGATGAATCTTTGTAAATTTTTGCTTAAATACACACGGAAATCCCAACTGTCGCTGTAAGGGTTACGTAATTTAGAACAGATTTCATGGCTAGTACCTAGCAAGACTTTGTATTTAGTATACCTATATATAATTTATATTTGGCTGAGTGGATTTTTATACAAACATTTGCGTGACAGATTCCAGCAGTCAAAGTCTCACGGTGTTAGGTAATTTCATGACTGTATATATAAGATTTTTGCCATAATAACTAGTAATATTTTATTTGAATTGCCGTACTATTATTATGTTCTACAAAATATTTTAATATACAGTTTGAGTTCGATTTAGATAAGCTGAGATATTTCTTCCTGCAGTTGTCAACATTTTATCTACTCATTCTTAATAAATGTTTCATCAAAATTCGGTCTAGATGGATATATATTTCACGCGACGTTTACGCTGTATATATCACACACAGCATGCGCAAATTGTGTCGGCAAAAATGGCAGTTTTCTTTACCATACCATTCAAGGATAATGTACCTACGCCTAGATAACATTTTTTTATTCAGGTCTAGATGGATATATATTTCACGCGACGTTTACGCTGTACATATCACACACAGCATGCGCAAATTGTGTCGGCAAAAATGGCAGTTTTCTTTACCATACCATTCAAGGATAATGTACCTACGCCTAGATAACATTTTTTTGACCAGTAAATTTATTTACGTATTTACATATTTATGGGAAAGAAATAAATTTTCTAGTTATATATAACTTATTGCGCGACTACTACCTACAGCTGTTGTGGTATAGTCGGCGATTTGAGCATCTGATTTTACATGGTTTAGCCCACACAAATAACTAGGTACACAATGTAGGTATATTATACATCGACCAAGGCCCGAAGTCCAAGAGGGAGTCCATGGAGGAGGCCTTCAGCCTCCCAGCTGCGAAAGTCGGTTGGCGGGGGAGTGAGGCACCTCCAGCACCGCCTATGTGCTCGGTGCCTGGGGTGCCTTCATGGGGGTTCTACCACCTGCCAGAGGGGGCAGTGTTCGAAACCTCACGGGGTAGGGTAACCCCCAACTTCCCCTAAGCATGTATGAGGTATATATTTCGTACTAAATGGTTTAATTATCTTCCAACCTTGATTTTAGTCAAACTGATTAGGCCTTAATTAGCAGGACAGATCAAAGTAGACACAAAAACCTATCCAGCAAAGAATAATACTTATAGTTTGCTTTCGTTCATTGCCCATTGATATAAACCTAGGTAATTCCGTAACCGCAGACACGTGCCTTTAAACCAATATTTTGACCTAATTTCCCGTCCAATTAGACCCAACTAAGTGCCAAGTGGCAGTAAATCTGTCATTAAAATCAGGCAAAGATCACTATGGATCAATGGATTTGATTGATTTACGCAAAATTTAGTATAGCCTTGTCAAATATTTTCTCGATTTCAATTTGTAAGAAATCAAACAGTCAATTTTTGCTTTAAGTATATGTATTTACGATTTAATTTCCAGTAATAGTAATTAATATATTATTTTGTAGCATTTTATACATCGATAAGCCTGTTCACTAAGGATTTCTAAAACACATTTATATCCGTAATTAGGTCGATATTTATCATGGTTCGTTAGATGATTAACTTACTAATGTACATATTTTATATCAATGTGTTAATTAGAAAATTAAGCCTCGGATTATCCGTGATTATTGTATAGGTATACAAATAATACTAGCAATTTTGAGATTATATAATTAAATATTATAGATATGTATATTTAAAATTTAACATAAAATTGTGTAACAGATGGCTAAATAATTATATATAGTAATTTAGCTCATAAACTTTTATATTTATAATTTCAGTAAGATTGTTTCATTTTTAAGCGACAAATGAATCTGTAAATTTTTTTATATACTTTTTTAATACTTATTCTATTTTGTTAAAATTTTTTAATAATACGGTAGGTTATATACGGTAGAGTATGGTATTTTCATTAAATAATGAGGAAAATTTTATTAAATAACTTGGTGAATTGGTAAGGATAACATTCCCTCCGTTTTGAGTATGCTAGAAATTCAAGCAAGGGTTCATCCATGATTTTTACATGGGTGGGTTTCTAGCATCAAAAGTTTGTGAAATGAAGAAATGACATTGTAGGTGATTTCTTATAGATTAACCTTTAACATCCTGTCTATAAACAAACAAGCTTGAATGACAGTTGAATCATTTTGAACAATTAGAGTTCTCTACTTATAAAACGCTATGCAGGCGAAAAACTCTGCTGTTAAAATCGCTGTTAAAATATAGCAATGCCTAAAAGATTAGTGCGGTCACTTTCCAGACGAGTGGGGAGGGGGTTGATAGCAAGGACCCCTTTCTACTGGGTGCCAAAAATACTTAAATATATAAATAAATAAAAAAAAATATATATATATATATATATATATATATATATATATATATATTAATGCCAGTAACGTTTTAATCAATAAAATGTCAATTATTTAACAAAAACATTGTGGTGTTTATATGAAATTTTGGACAGCCTACGGACAGGGCTTGCATAACCTAAATGAGAAATTGTAATTTTATTGGAAAATCATGTTTTCAGGCTTGAACTTTGTTATGGACTTGGGTCGATTCTTCGATAGACTACCCACAATAACCAATGCCGACCAAGAATAGGTCTAGTGTTAATTTCTAAGAATTAATGTTTTTTTAATTTTTATTTTAAAACTAATTAGATACAAACGAAAAACCACTTGAATAATAAATATATATAAGAAATCGATTAGCTTCTGCTAAAACTGAGCTTATTTTTTAATCTTTACACAACTATTTATTCAGATACTATATATATATATATTGTTTTAGCTCATCCAGCGCTATCATCGAATGTACAATTTTGGCCTATCGTACAAAAGGGAGGTTTCGCGATTTTCGAGTATTGTATATATATAGTTCTTACGAAGTCCAAAGAATTTCCCCGCACGTGTGTAAATATACCGGCCACACCCTGGAACTACGCATATGGGAACATCCATGCAGTTAATATCTAATATTCAACTCCTTACGCATTAATAAATTGTTACTTTATGTATTTTGTGAAACCCTAAATTACATAGCTACTGTACTTTTACCTCAAGCTATTAACTTTACCACGATAGATTTGTAATCACGTTTAATATTTTGTTATTTACAGCGAAATATAACATACCTCTTATTAAATGGGGCTTATATATATAAATATATCGCAATCCGTAGTATTTATTATTATTTATTAACATTAATCTTTCGGATAGTACCTTGCAAAATTAAGTATTTCAGTCAACCAAAATTGACATACCGTACTTAGTGTTGAAAGAATTAGGTTCAGGTATTCAGTTACTCGTGCAGTTGTCAGCCATCGGGGCGATTACATCAACCTCGTAGATGAGTAATAGAAGTAACATAAATTAAACATTAACGCTGAAACAATAATAGTAGCTATTGGCATAGAACTTTGAGTCGCTTAGACCGAATGAAAAATAGAACTAAATTTTCCGGTGCAACAAGAGGTGCAATGATTGTTGGCACTATATAAAAAGAAGTGTGGCTTATATGTGTTTT
>JASANE010011695.1:0-23027 GCA_030248225.1 Trileptium ribeirensis
GTTAAGGTATAATAGGCGAGCTCTCGAACCACGCTATCAAACAGGCGAATTAGTCTGGGTCTATCGACACGATACCACACCAGGAACATTTAGGAATCTCACACCTCGGTGGTGCGGACAATACGAAATACTAGGGATCACCCCACCATGCATGCGTGTAAGAATGCATTCAAATCCGGAAGGTATGGCACATGTAGTACACCTTAATAGAACGAAGCCGTGTTTTAGGGCATTAGATCCAGTGCCTAACGTAGGAGATTGGCTGGGCCAGGTGCACGCTTCTGTTCTAGAAAGGGGCTTAAACGAACCAACCCAACGAATCATCGCCGATAGGGATTTTGTGACAGAAATAGAACCCGTAGATGAGGTAGCAGTACGCACCGTAAGAGCTGCAGTCAGTGATAGTTCGGACACTGAAAGTATAGAAATGGGTGACCCCAACGACCCTAACCTCTACCGCCGGACATACGCGGAAATCGAGGCTGAACAAGCAGCAATGGAGCACATCGAGTATCGGACGGACGACTACGAACCGCAGAATCCGAGGACAGTCAGGAATCGGATTCCACTGACTGATCCAGACAGAGAAATAGAACCAACTTGGCCACCAATATCGCAGGAACAGGTTACCAGCCAGGAGGCCTTCTCATACATACCAGAACCTGGTAGTCGAGATACGCAGGTGGAATACGGACAACATACTGTGCCGGTAACCACGATGGAAAGAATAGTAGCTACCAGCGAGGAGGTTCCATTCGGCGTACCGACTGTAGGTGTTGGAATACTCGAGGGACAACATTTCTACCCAGCGGACCTTACGCTGTCTACAACACCACGAGGAGCTTCCGGAGGAATCGTCGTACCTGGACCGTACACCTCAGGGGATCTACGCTACGCAATCATGCTCGCTGCTCAGGACCACCCATTATTTCAGTCGCGACCCGCTGAACATATTATGGCATCACGACTACGGGTACCAATGGAGATGGCAACTCAAACTGTAGGGGACTATACCACAATGCGCCCCTATAGCGCCCCACCAGCAAGTGCCGATACACCTATGGCTCCTCACCAATATGTTTTTCGCGAGGCGCCCATGACGCAACCGCCTTTGGGGTCGCCAGTGTCCAGCTATTTGTCGGAAACTTCTGGAGAAGGTACCACAGTGGACGTGAGAGCAGCTGAAGCAGACGACGAACTAACCAGCCAAACATCGCAGGAACCATCTTCCACCGAGCGGCTCGGTCAAGCAGGACAGGAGACATCAAGTAGTGGCTCTAGGACACAACCGGGGACTTCTGGCTCATTAAGTGAATTCACACTTGCAGGATCAAGTAGTGAGGCACCAGCACCCCAGCAAGGAACTAGTCGCCCAGTGACCTTGAGTACTCCTCCTCGCACACGAGCCCCGCCGGAAGAACGCGGAAAAGGCCTTGTTGGACGAGCCACACAACGGAAACAGGTTACATCGACTCGCGGAAGCTCAACTATCCGGTTTACTAGTACTGAACAACCAGGGCCGTCTACAGTAACCATCACTGAACTAGTACATCCCACAACCGCTACTACTACTTCCTCTGGTGTAATACGCCTTAGCTCCACTCATGCAACAGCACCAACCAGACATCTCCTTCATCTCCAGGCTAGGGAACGGGTCTTTAGACCATATGGCGTAGCATCGGACGAGGAAGTAGGAGACGCCCTACGTAGGCCTAGACGAGTGACTTTCCAGGAACCAGCAGCGACTACTAGCGAAACGGCTGGAACATCTACCAGACTGGCTTCCACTACGCGCGCGCAATCCACCAGTGTTACCACGTCAATGACAAGTGCACCAAGGCCAACCCCGCAACAACTTTTAATGGGAGAACGCTCCTTAGGTGGGACTCAACCACCCACTTCATTCCCACGCTATCCTTCTAGCCAGGAGCTACATCCTGCAGCCTGGCGACAACGGACACCCCGACCACCACCGTACGAAGAATCGGACTCAGACGACCCAGACTTACGCATAGACTAATTCAACCCATACTAGCACGTGCCTCTAATAAAGCAAACAAACAGTCAAAAGGGGGGTCAGGAGAGGGGTTTATGAAACATTCGCAATTAGACAAGCTCATCTCTACATTTAGACTTATTCCCAGTATATATATTATAGATGCAGCGAGCCCATAGCACGAACAACATCAATGCCCGGTTGATCCCTAAGGGCGTGCGGCACGCACCGGTGGACATCGATGGGCACGTACTTCCAAAAGTGCCTCAATATTCCTTGGACAGAGCCGGGCGCTGGGAATTCTTTTCACTCAAAAGCAAAAGGTGGAGCTGCCTGTCCAACGAACATTCCTCCGCCGATCGCTTCGAACACGACGGGAGGCGTCTCGCCAGTGCTGCCGAGCACTACCACTTTAGCGTCTTGGAGCTGTTAGGACGCGACGAGGAAGCAAAGGAGTTGGGCGAGATGGACATTTCCCCAACCGAACTCCAACTTCGCAGCATTGCCCTACAGCGTCAGATCCCGCATAGTGTTCGGCGGTGGCATATGTCCTACCGGGCACACCTGATGCGGCCGATCCTTTTGGCAAAATTTAACATGGAAGAGTACGCCGAGGAGTTGGAAAAAACCGGCAGCCGGCAACTCCTCAGCGACTCAATGGACAATTTCTGGGGCACGGGCATGCCCCCAGCCCAATGCGACGGCCACCGAACAATATGCCGTAACGTTACCGGCCGGTTGCTCGAAGAAATCCAGGCATTCAACCGCGACGGTTTCGTCCGATGGCCACGGGTAATCATTGTCGGTGACGAGCAAGCCCTCCCACTTCTCGACGTCGCTGACGAGCACAACTGGCTCGTCCTCACGTACCCAACGCTGACGATGGTCGAGCTGCTGCAGTGGGCCAACGCCTTACTAACACCGCAGACGGACTGCATCTTCGTCCTTGGCGGCTATGACGACGTCTGGCTAGAACCCAGGAAAGCCTTCTCGCCCGCCGCGTACTTTAAACGCGTCAAGCGCCACCTGGGAGCCTTGGATCGACGCGCCCGGGAAGACGCCGCCATTTACGTTGCGTCACCTCCTCCACACTGGGACGCCAACAACTATACAGGCGACGCCTGGGGACGGCAATTCCGTACGCGTAAGACGGAGCTCACTCTCAACCACCAGTCTCTCCGTAGCGTAATAATGCCACGATGGCCAGCATCGCTTATAGAGACTGACGCCTGGGACACGGTCGGACCGTTCAACCAGGGGGAGGACCGGCGGCATTGGAACAAACCTGTTGTGGCTCCAACGTGCCACCACGAATTGGTCGCCTGGGTAGAAGAGAATTTGAAAAGTGCAGATATTATCCGGCGACTGATGGAACGACCGTTGCCGAGAGAAGAGTATTATAACTATCCTGACAGCGAAGTTTAAGACGCATGCAATGAGGGTACTACCCACAAGTCGTTAAGGGGGGTCTTGGAAAAAAGGGGTTAAGGCGCCAAAATTTTAAATCATCCAGAGATGATAGAAACCCAAGTCACCCTACAGGCCAAACTCAGCCAAAGTAGGCGAACTAGACCTAGGATATTAGTAATACATAGTTCTCACAATAGGAACACACGTAACATGAAGCGCTGCGACAATTGAGTAATCGACAAACATACTTATCTAAATTCCCTTTATAGATGAGCACCAGCAACATCGACGTAACACCGAACCGAAAATCCGGCGGACGATTACCAGCGGTCGGACCGTACGCTCCGCCGGAAACTGCCTTGTTCCAGCTACCAACAATCCCGGTCTACCGAGTGGACCTGAATAAACCATATGCAGCGTTCCTGTCGCATGGAACCGACTGGCCGGAGCTGTCGAACATGCACGAGACGTCAGCTCCATTCAGCAACGACGGCGTGCTAGCTAACTCCGTGGAGCGACACTACCACGTCCAGGTGTTAGCACTCCTCGAACACCACGACGCTGCACGCGAACTAATGGACACGACTGACTCCCCATTACAGATCAAATCACGAACGCGAGTGCTCAAGGATGAACTAATCGACTACGTCACTAGCGCTCGCCTCAAACCGTTATTGGAGCACATCATGCGCCCAATACTGCTCAAGAAATTCGCCATCCCAGAGTATGTGCTCCAACTTACCGAGGATCGGCAGTTGCTTGAAGCTTCCACGGACGCTTTCTGGGGTGTCGGACGCTCCAGACATCTTAGGGGACGCGTTGGCCCTGACTTTGTTGGAAGTGGCCGAGGACAATAAGTGGCTGGTCAACGGATGGCCCGACACTCACCTTGCCCGACTTGTCCAGGCCGCCAACGCCATTGTCACGCCGCAGCTGAGGTGCATCATCTTGCTAGGCGGATATAACTATATCTACCGAAAGGCGCCTCTGGAGCAGCTCCATGCGACAAACCCGAACGCGGCATTCAAAAAGGTGAAGCGCCATCTCGGTGTTTTATCAAAACGGGTAGCGCCATCCACAACCATCATCATGACGCCGCCTATCCCGCGCTGGGTCGCTACCAATCAGGATGCCACATCCTGGACAGCCGAATTAAAGAAGATTCTAATTAACCACCGACAACGTTACAACACGCTCCACAACGTGTTCATTCCAACGTGGCCCGTCGCGTTTAACACTCCTGACGCGTGGGAGCGGGACGAGCCACACATGGAGTGGGGCGAGCGACCACAATTCCGCGAGCCGATGGTATCTAACTACTGCCGTCGCAACCTACGCGAGTGGATAAGCCATCTGGTCCGCGACGCTGAGTTGAAGCGCTTGACACCCTAAGCAATTGCAAGCCGGAAAGCGTAGTGTTAGTAGCTAACGTGAGCGAGGAGGAAATAAGAGCATGAAAGGAAATAAAATCAATCAATACGAAGTAGTAGGCAGCGTATTGGAAAGGGTAATCGTGAGTAAGGAGCGCGAGCACGGAGCTGAGTAACGACACCAAAATGCAACTAGGGAAATACTAAGCACGAGAAATGCAGGTAACTGAACCAGATAGGCGCAATCGGTACAACCTGGTGGGTTAGAAAACCTACCAAGCGAAAGTACAGACTTTGACTAGGATACTCGGTAGGGCGAACATTTAGGACCAACTTTTGGCTAGACCGCCAGATTACTTAAAATAGACCAAACGGGTAGACCAACCCCCAATTTTTCACTGGAAACTGCTTAGAATGACCCCTAGGTTAGAGCATAACCGGCAGCCGGGTTCCTTCCTGGGGTAAATTAAACCAAAATCGGTCGGAGGTACGTGCCAAGATGTAGACAAATATATATAATTGCTTCAATGATAACATTGCGTGTATATTTATAAGGTTTAGAACGTTGGGCAAATATAAAATGGAAAAAAGGAGATACATTTTCCAAACATTAAGACATCAAACTCAAAATATTATAAACCATAAGGGAAAACTTCCAAAAATGCTGAATAATAAGGGAGAAGGGACGCGTTTTTGGTGATAACCAAACAAATTGATCGTCCTTCTACCCTCGTTTTAGCAAATTTTAACAAATTTTAACAAATTTTTGGGAAATTCTTGGAAAATTTTCGAAATTTATTGTAATTTTATCCCCAAACGGGCTAAATTTTTGGGAAATTCTCGACACTTACGGTAATTTTAAGCTCAAACGGGTTAAATTTTCAAATTTCATACAAATTTTACCTAATGGAAATCAAGGGCTGTGCATCGCATGGAATTAATCACGCAAAATTTTCACTTTCTTTTCGTATCTCGACCAATTTAACTTACTACCATAAGTAAGGAGTCTATAAAATCCAAAAAATTTTAAGAGATGTAACAGCCCGACAATTTCAGGGATTTTAACAAGATTTTCAAATAAGGAAAATCAAGGTCAAAATTGGGAAAAGGGGTGCGACAGGCGATCGGATACCGGTGGAGCGTGACTCGGATACCATATTGTGTACTATTCATTGCTGTTGTTATAAAAAATAAACATGTACCATTCTTGTAACCTGTTGCATTGTCACGCTCCACCCGCCCGAGGTGCACGGGGTGATCTTTGGCACCACAACCGAATAATCGTGATATTAGGTATGGTGTCCGGTCGGCCCTAAATGAATCTTACGACATAAAATGTATTGTTGTAATGTGTTATATATTGTGGAAGGTGGCGGCGCACTCGAATGGGCCGGGGACAAGGGATGAGGTTTCTATGATTATCTCTCGGTCTCATTGACTCGGTGCCCCAAGGCCGATCCCGGTGCGCCCCATGATAACTGTGCGACATTAATGTTGTTGGCAATCATGGTTATTTCATAAAGTAGGTATTTTGTTGCATGTCCGGACAGGTCGGGATGTTACGCGGAATCTTAACCCAAAATTTGAACAGGGGAAATTTTATAGTAATTCAGATTTCAAGGACCTGTTCTGGCATGCAAGATGCAACTGTGGTATCAATACATCAGGAAATGAAGCGAGAAATTAAAACTCACAGGAAAGAAAGGTAACAAAGGTTATCCACAACGCCCTTTCCACAGGGCCCACTCAAAAGCGAAAATTTTCTTAATCTTAGGCATTAGGGCCTATTAGGCTTGTAAATTGTGGGTTCGGGTCAATTTATCTCCTACCCCTAAGTACTTACGGACACTTAACTAAGCGTTTAAACACCCAATTTTCAACGACCCAAATCTCGATCGAAACAACCAAAACTCCCCAACTTTTCGGTCCTCACACCTCCACTGGGTCTTACCTTAACTATCTAATCGAAAACCGGGGCCACTTAACTTAACCGGTCCGAGCAGGACCTTGATAACCCTCCCGAGACACCAAAATTTTCTATCTTTAGCTCAGAAAATGGCCTCTAACAGGCCACCTATGGGAGATACATTAAATTTAATGTCTTTATCGGTAGGCGACCAGCCAGGGCGTGAACCTGGTCCCGCCCCCGGCCACCTACGATCCCTAGATAACCAAAAAAATGAAATAATATAAAAAATCTCTAATATGATTTAAGCGCCCTGGGCGCCTGTATAAGCTTTTCTCTTAATAAGCCTCGCGCCTACCAGCGCGAGGTTTAGGTTGTTTACGCCGCGCCTCAAGTTTATTGCCAACAGTCGCCTGCTTGTGACATCAATCATATGGCTTGTGACCAGCAGCTGTGGGCTATTGTGGTGCTGTGTTATTGCTGCTGTACAGTTACCGACCAGCGGCTAGCTTTATGTGTCACCGATGTTTTCGGGCGGTTTCGTATAAATATAAATATTCTTCGAGTTTATGTATAACAATTTTTGGTTTTGCATTGATTTGAAAAGTTAAATTTCGGAATGCGAGTCGAATAAGCGTAAACAAGGGGGGCACAATCGGGATATAAAAGGAAATGGCCCGGCACAGTGTCGGGACCAGTCGAGTAGAGAAGCCGCATAGACGGCCGTTTTTTGTTTTGCTCGTGGCGGTTGTCGCCCGGGCATTTTATTTAATTCATCTTTTCGGTTTTGAGTTTGGCTTTTCGTTTTGGCTTTGGAGTTTTGCCCAGGAGGCTCCTACTGTGTAGCACAGGGTGGAGGTCCTCCTGGGGCGTTTTCCGCGCTTTCAGAGCTTCACGAGCGCGAGCTGCCTTTGCGGATGCTGGCGCGTCCGACTGATGCTCCGCGCACCCGTAAATGCAGCTCCACTAAATTCTAGAAAATTGCACGCTAAATTGCTCGCAAAATTGAGATCCTCGACTGAGATCCTCGACTGGTTCCCCGCTCGCCGGGTCGCCATTTACTTTTAGACCCGGGGGCGAATTTTAGTGATGTGAAAGGGTGAGGGGATAAGAAGTACACAGGGATGGGGGAAGGACGTAGAGACACGGGAGGGGTAAGGTGTTTGAAATAAGAAACTAGTAGCGTGTTGACCTGGAGGCAGCCGCTAAGGCAAATGAAATTGAGCACAAGTGTAAGTTAGTGCTAGGCTACCCCGTCAAAATTACGAGCATTTAATCCCTGAGCGTTTCATTCAAGCGTTCCCGTCAAGTCTTCTCAAAGACCCAGTCTTCCAGGCCGTTTTAGACACGGTAGAAGACTGTAACAATTTTCATCAAACAGTTTTGGACACCGCCGCAAATTGGCATTATGAAACCATTCTAAGTTTTCAAACGACCTTTCAAAACAATGGAGCCTCTTTCGACTAGTGCTCCATCCGTGCTCGCTTTCGAATGAGTGGTTTGAGACGAGTTAAGCTATAAAAATTTTATCAAGGTAACTCCAGGTCACACGACTTAAAGACCCAGCATCGGGAAGTAGAGCGAGCGGTCCGCTCGGGACGGACACAGTCATTTGCACGCGTGGAGCCTTCAAGAGAAATTAAGAATGGAACCCCTGACGCTAGCCCCAGGAATTTGAGCTGCTACTCTGAGATTCGTTTCGCTCCAAATAAAAATGTCAGTTAACTAACCCCAAAAATTTAAGACGGGTCTCAGGCCGTTTTAGACACGGTAGAACACCCCGTCACGCATTTTACAATGTAACAACTATCGATGGGTCGATGCGGCTGCTCCACAGGGAGTGACGCGTCCGGACCTTTCGTGCGTTGTCTCCCCCACTTCTCACGATTTTGCAACTCTATTATTCTAACCATGCAGGGGTATCCGAAGTGTTTGCAAACTTAAAACCATCACCGCCGTCTTTTGGTTTTCAAATAAAGAAATTTGTTGAGGGCACGGCAGCACGCGCCCTATTCATGCTTGCAATTGACTGCGGACATCCATTGTAATTCAAAGGTACTCGCAGAAGCGCATTACTAAGCGAATACCTAAATTAGGAAACGAGGCGGGGTCAGCTGCGACGCATAGGTGAGTCAAAATTGTAACTAAATTCGTGTGCTCGCACCCGTTAGTCGAGCGACGACCCTGAGAAGGATATAAACCAATTGTCCCTCCAAACTTTTCTGCGTACTAAATTTAGAGGCGCGGACCCTTAAACCGTTTAGACACGGTGGGTTTCGATACAGCGCCACCCTTTCATGTCAAACCAACAGCTCAAAAGGGCTTTACAAGGCAACAAAACTCGGGAGACGCAGAAGCGCATCCCTCTTTTAATAACGACCCCCGTTTTTAACCTGACCCTTGCGCAGGCAGATCCTTTAATCATAAATTAACCATACTGGCGATCCGCAGCTGGCATCCGAACTCAGTGAGCGATCCTCACATGGATAAAATACAGATTGAAACGAGTGTTTAACAATAAGAGCATAGAGTGTTTTACAGGCAAAGTGGACAAAGTAGTTGACAAGGAAAGTACTCCTGTGCACTGTCAGGCGGGTAACACAGTCCCTGGGGCATAAAATGTAAGCGCGAGCCGAGCTGATTCTTAGGCGGGCTTAACAAGTATTCACATCGCCTGGCATTTATACATGATAAGGGTGCACTGCGTGGTACCCGCAAGTGTCACCGTATGTATATAAGTTGTATACGTTATGGTTACATGAGTGTTTATGTATTGTTTGAATAAAATGTTAGAGTGTTCGGTAAAGCTTTCGGCGATATGTTTCCCATAATAGTCATCTGATAAGTAAGCGTCCATCACATCAGGCAAACGGAGTTTCAAAGTTATAAATGGAAACAATTATTTCAGTGGTCTTACAAACCCAATCAGGCGTTACCCATTAAGAAATCGGTAATAGCCTCGGATCCAAATAAGAGAATTCACCCCATCTAAGATTAAGGACTCAGAAATAAGAAATCACGCCTCCTTTGAGGAGTTAAATAAAATTGAGGGAAAGGCGAGTCAGCCTTATTACCTGTGAGCAGGCTTAGGGGTTGACTCTCCCTCAGGGGGACCTTCGTACCACTAGATACGTGGGTCAAAATAGGGGCCAGGCCGAACACCCTGGTTAACCCGCCGGCAGCCTGCTAAGCTAAGCGGTTCCCTTAGGTCACCGCATAGATCACCGGGGAGTCGTGGAAGCCGGGGTTGTCCGGGCACCACACCAAGGAAAATGGTGGTGCAGCTGGGATCCCTTAGTGCCAGAACTGGTCCTAGTACATTTGATATTCAACTGAACCATATAATGAGGAAAACTAAATGGAGACTCCAAAAACATGGTCTAATTATTTTTGCAACTGAATTTGTACTGCACTCCTCGAATGATTGTGCGGTCTAACAATATTTTTTATTCAACAAAACCATAATGCCTAACACCACAGGAAAATTAAAGTGAAGACTCCAAGAACCTGGTCTAATTCTTTTTGCATCAGAATTTGTACTGGATTCCACGAATGATTATGCGGTATACCTATATTTGATATTCAACTGAACCATATAATGCCCAACACCACAGGAAAACTAAGTGAAGACTCCAAAAACTTGGTCTAATTCTTTATGCAATCGAATTTGTACTGGATTCCTCGAATGATTATGCGGTATACCTATATTTGATATTCAACTGAACCATATAACGCCCAACACCACAGTAAAACTAAATGAAGACTCCAAAAACTTGGTCTAGTTATTTATGTAACCGAATTTGTACTGGACTCCACGAATTATTATGCGGTATACCTATATTTGATATTCAACTGAACCATATAATTCCTAAAACAACGGGAAAACCAAGTGAAGACTCCAAAAACATTGCCTATAACCTTTATACTACCAAATTTGTATTCGACTCCTCCAACGATATTTCGATCTTACTAGACCTTACGGTTTGTTTATTAACTTCCATATAGCAGTGCCGGGCTGTGATGGGGAAAAAGACAGCAGGTCAAGATTTTGCGGACTTTAAAGATCAGAGCGTGGTTACAGTGGTGGACCCAAAAATTTCCAATACGATGGAAGGTTTTGTTAAAAATTTTCCGAAAGGGCGGGCGGTTATTTACTGAAATTTTTTGCTACAATATTTGAGTGGCCGTTTTTATTCTTCCGCACATTTCAAGTTTGTATGTCTGTTCCCTGACGGGTGGGGCAATCACTTCCCGCCCCAGTGAATTTTACGTAAAAGTCAGCAAGGCAAACAGTTGAAATCAACGCGTATTTTTTCTGTAAAATATTTACGTTATAAACCAATGAAAATTCATAAAAAAACCCAATGAAAATTCAAAGACAAAACAAAGGTATTCCGAGAGTAAGCGTTGATCTCGGCAGCCCTGACGAATTACTTTCTAACATCTATACCACAGATGACACGGCCCGAGATTTTTAAGGAAACTTTTGAAATTTGAAAAATTCGCGGTTTCAATGTGCATTTTAGCCGAAAGGACGGTTAGATACCGCTGGAGCGTAATGCAAGCACTAACTGGCGTGCATATTTTATCGGTTATGTCAAATACTGTTTTACACGTAATATTCACCGACGTACGGGGACCGATTATACCATTGACTATGGGACATTAGTGATGTCAATTTTTTTAGGTATTTATACGGTGCATCTATTATAATGTGCGCGATAAAATAAGTTGTTGTAAAGTGCCCACTGGATGAACGTGTGCGCATACGGATGGATCGTGGGCATCGGTCAGACTATTCTCACAAATGTTGCTTTTTGCTTTTAGTGGTTCGGTACCCGTAGACTAATCGTGGTGCGCATACCTAACCTATTTAAATGTATGAAATCACAAAAGCTTTGTATTATTGTACAGTGTATTATTCCCAGATGCGTGTCAGGACGGGCCCGTTGGCACCGGTTAGAATCTTCATAATTTGGGTCAGAACACTTTGTCACGTTTTAAGCCGTAACAGACACAGTCCTGGTACCACGTTATTTCGCAAATAGCTGCGATTGTATTTTATGACAAGAAAAGCAGGGAAAATTTTGTTCAATGTTTTGAGTAGGGGAGATTTAAATTCCAAAATTGCGGGTTTTGTTTGGCCTCGAAGGAAGTTCCAATTATTAATTTACTAATGCGGATCCAAATTGCATCCTTGGGGTCACCTAACGTCTTCATGTAAGAACTTAGGAGCCCTCATTTTGGCGTTTAAACGTCCCTTTTTCAAACCCTCGAAAGACAACTAAAATATTAAAACTCCCTAATTTTTAGGGCTTCCTACCTTCATAGGCCAATCTACTATCTATTTCATTAAAAATCGAGACCAGCAACCACCACGGGTCTGCTCAATATCGAAATAGCCAACTCGGGGCTAAAAATTTCACCGCTTTTTCCTCCTGAAACGTCCTCTAACAGGCCACCTACTTAATCTTAAAATTTCGATTTTCTGTTGTATGCGGGTCGCCAGTGCTATTTAAACCCTGATGCCGCCCCGGGCCGTTTGGTGTTCTACGTTATTCTGATATTGATAAAAAATTTATTATGGTTCTTGCCTTTGCTTACCTTTTTGGCTTTTGCTTTAGATCTTCCCAAGTGGGTCTCTCCTCGTGCGGCTTGCAGTGGAGCATTATTTGGTCTTTTGGGCATCAAAATCAAGCTTACTTTCAAATCGTAAGGTGCCGCACTTTGTACCGTTAGGTTAATGCTTCGCGCGGCCGTAAGTGCATGTGCCCGAGAAAAATTTAGAACTTGCTCAAGGGTCCATGATACTGCCTTTATTTTAGGATCCCGTCTTGTGAAATAGAAAGGAAGCAAGGGGGTATGGTAGGGTTATCATGTGTCGACATAGCGGATCTTGGCCGACACTCTTGCTTTGTGTTATAAGTTGTTTTGGTTGCGGCAATGTGTGTTTGCCAGTACCTATACACTTCTATGCATATGATATTGAGGCTATGTCTTTATGGATTTGCCAAAGTATAACGTAAATAAATTCGTTTTGGTGTTGCGTTTCTAAATAAACGATAAACCGAAAAAGAGAAAGATCAGCATAAACAGGTAGGGACCTAGGATAAGATCGATTTTTCAAATTGCTAGGCAACAAAAACACAATTTTCAAACCGTCACACTAAAATATCTCTCAAAAAAATTCCGGATAAAGTAGCGGGCCCTGGAAGCGGCTCTCGGGTAACTCATACAGCTATCGCGTTTCCCACGACCGCCTTCTCAGGAAGGAGCGAATCCAAGCTCAGACTCATTGGGACTGGAATTCAAAAGAGCGATAATTTAATGGAAAGATGAGCGGAAGGCGGGTCAACATTACTATCTGTGGGCAGGCTTATGGGTTGACCTTCATAAAACTAGTCTGGGCCGACATGGGGCTAGGCCGAACGTCATGGTTAACCCGCCGGCTGCTTACTAAGCTAACACGTTTCATTAGGTCTACTAGCGGTTAACCAGAGTCATTGAAACCGGAGTCATCCTGGCACCATAGTGGGAAATGGTGGTGCAGCTAGGATCGCTTTTAGGGCCATAACTGGTCCTAGTACACAGATACCTGACCAACCGACACTATAACATTGTGCATAGCGGACAAACGCAAAATAAAGAACTACAATTACATCTGTTTTATCCAAAAATAAAACCTGAGGCTGTGTAAATATTCGGAACCTGGTCCGTAAAATGTATATTGTCAGCCGCTCCCTTAAAATGGCGACATACCGATGTATTTAAAGAAGCGTTATTACATTTGTTATCTTCTGCAGGCATTAGCAATATAATGCGTGCGCACTTAGGTAAGTACTACATGGTAATATCTTTCAGGTAATGTAACATGGCAACAGTATTAAACATGGCTGAGCTCCGAAGTCCAAAGAAGTATAGCGGGTGCTAATGCGAGAGTCGGAGATCATGCCCATAGAGGGATGAGCCGGCCGACTGTGGAGAGGTCGTCGGGGAAAAGATAAATTTATATTGAAATTTTTTGAGACTCAAAACTGGTCAAAATTTTTCCCTTGCATTTTGCCAATTTCGCTTATTTTCCACCGATTTTTGTCAAAATCTTCAGCGGGCCTTCCGCTCCATTAAAATGGCAATTTAACGATTTATTTACAGAAGCGTTATTATATTAATTGTATACCTTCTTCAGGCATTAACATTGCAATGCGTGCGCACTTGGGCAACTCCTACATGGTACACATATCAGTATGAAGAAATAAATATGTTTACAATCATCGAAGAATAATATATTACGTGAACAATATTCGTACATATAATGCAAATTTAAGCAGTTAAATTTCTTTCACGCAATGTAACACGACACGTTGAGACTCAGTGGTCAAAATTTAAACTTGCATTTTGCACTGATGTTTGCCAAAATGCGCCTTCATCGCACGGGGAGGCGAATCCCTCCCTCTCACGACATGAGGATGTATGGTTAATATTAATGTTACAAGTCTGTTGTAGCCAGCAACAATATTAAACATTTTTGTATGCATGATTGGGTTGTTTTCACTTCTTCGAACCAGTTATATCGTATCCGTTTAACTCGTCACACAACTGCATAAAGATCTTTGAACGCACGTGCGGGTATGCTACACTGTAATCATATTTTTAGACAATCTCGTTACACTGCCGCTAATGGTATATTGAGTGCTGCGTAAGCTGCACTGTCATAATGTGTTTACTTATAGGTGCACACATATTCATGTTAATGCCACATTAGCAAATAAATGCCGGAAAAAGCATAGCATACAAGAAAAGCTAGATATAATGGCTACAGCTGCTATTTAGAGAATAATTGTCTTTCATTGTCGCGCCATTGAAGCTTACTTGCATGCCATGTGTTGACATAAAATGTTTTTGATATAAGTTCCACGATTTCAATTTTATTATAGCATAGGCCGTATGCAAAAAATTTCGCTTGTCATGGGGATGGAAGTTCAATCCACATATCCCGCTCCACGAAAATTTTCGTGGGGATCACCAGCAATGTATCAATGAAGCCTCATTCCAGAGGTTTGCCATTTAATAAACTGCTGACCTGTTATGCAATTTGGCGTAAATTACATCCATACGATTGTTTGTGCTCCTGTTGGCCTGATCAGTAGCCAACCATTCCAGAAGTGCTCCATGTGGCAGAACCTAACGCCATTTCAAACTATTTCTTTAGCTTGAAAAGTCCAACTATTCCCTGGTTCAAAATCCCCTGAGTTACATAACTTCGAATGATTGAAAAAAAATTTTTAATGATTCCGATTTATAAGTGAACCAGGTACTTTGGCTAGCAATGGAAGTTAGTGCATTTATTGATACAGCCGGATGCTGAACAGCCAAAATACTGACGTGATCCATCCATGCTGCCGGCAGTTCCTTGCACTCCGACATTGGATTTCTGCTTCAAAAGCGGTGGCTATAGTATTTGTCTGAACAGTTGTGTTTAATCATACGCTTTTATGTTGTATTTTAAGGGTTTTGATTCCGCTTTGGTTCACGAACTTTGTCATAGAACGTTTAAACCATACCAACAATGTTTTACAATTTACACATGCCAGAAACGGTGCTAATGCAACTTTCTCAATGACACACAGCTTTCAATGTAGGTTCTGCCTTTGAGCTGACCTTCTTTGGTATATCAGCAAATTCGGCACCTCCGTCTTTTAACAGCCTTTCTACCACCCCTTTATCAATAATATCACAAAATCCATTGCAAATTACGCACCTTGGTGTTCAGCGTGGGAAAATGTAACCGTGGGACAAAACAAACATTATTGCAAATAATTTCGATTACAAATATTTGTTGTCCAAAACATAAAGATACTATATTTTAACCACCAGAACGTGGTGCGTTTCCAGCGTAACATTTTGCTTAAAACAAGTTTCGATGGCTCCGTTATTAATTTGGTGATTCGAAGTTTTGGAGTATTGGTGCTGATACTTCGGGGACATTATGTCTCGTTGATGTTTAGCTTAAAGCAAGTGACATGCTTAATAGGCAACTGTTGTTTTATATTTGCGTGAGTCAATGACTTGGCGAAGTGAAAATCACAAGTCCGGCTTCCACTCGATAAATCTCGGCGGCAACGGGTGCCGCGGCGAATCCCAACAATTATTAAACGTTCAAATGCTATAATAAAAAATGTCCGTTCAAAACATCCAGATATCACATTAATTTGTGCAAATCGCGGTACCACTTACACCAAAATTGAAATTGCATATGCAGCAGTACTGGTCTCGGTCTACAATACCCAACGTTCCAAAGGGGTATCATCAGCTTCGCAGAGAAGGTCAGTCGGCATGTAAATTAAACAATTTCTTCTCAATGAAACTGTTAATAATTTCATATTCCTAAATACTACAGAGCTGCCATTCGATGGTGACCAGCTAATACTCATACTATGGAAGCGACGGATATCGTTTGTCAACATATGGCGTAAAAATCGTCGTTGGTGAAATCAATGAGATGATTTCAGTCATATCGGCAGCCTATGGTTGCAAGTAAATTAACGCCAAACACATGTTGAGAGAGACTAGTATCTCAGCAATAATAACGATGTCGAGAAAATGAACGTAAAGCAACATCAATTAAGCGGCAATACCATCATGGCAGCAGCATCGACATCGAGAGTGGTAATAGTATCTCGGATACAGCAGCAGGCGCCTAAACGTTGACAGGGTGCGTGGAGGCCGTGTGGCTACGCTGTCTGCCCAGCCATCGGGAGCGGTTCCTTTTGCAATGGGGATATTGGATGGTCCGATGTTATTAGGTAAATTAATTATAATGCAATTAAATCACTTAAATTTAATTTAAAGAAATATCTGAGTGTAACTTAAGAAGAAAAAATTTAATTAAGCAAAACTCTTAACAACTCTTACGCTTTTGAAAGCAACATCAGAACATCTGATAGTGAGCACAGCTCACCATGGACAATGTGAGATCAAATATTTTAAAATTTAATAAAAAATTTTAGTGCAGAGCTGACATCGTTAAACTAATATTTCTGAAAAAAGGCCAAATGAGTCGGGATCCCACGAAAAAATTTGATTCCCACCCACCCCAATGCGGGGGAGGGGACGATGCGAGGCAGGGGTGCATAGGTTCGACGTTCCTAAGTGCGGGTTAGGGTTACCTGCTAGGGGGCAGAGGTAACCCACCCACACTTCTATGACCATCTTTATAAGATATAAAACTTTTATGACTAGGTTTAGTAAAAAACAATATTCAGGCACCCAAATATTCCCAGTACAAAATTTCTGCTGCAACGATTGCTTCTGTAACGCAAGCAAAATAAACACAATAATCAAAAATTAGTTCAAATCAATCGGAAGTTTCAAATTTTGCTTGAATTTTGCCTAATTTTGTTGGTTTGCTTCAAAGATGTTTTAACTGTTCAACGAGAGATGGTGTTCGCGAATGAGTCTACAAGTTTTCACTCGTTAGAAGCGCGACAGTCATTTCTGTGGATCAAAATCTCCGTATTAAAATTTTCTGCACATAACAGAAGCCTACATGTTCCTTCAGCTGTCTTAGACGAATTGTGCTACTCTATACCAGAGCTGAATTAGACCTACATACATAACTCAAGTTCATAATTTTCGCCACCAACACTTTTAAAAGCGTAAGGTACCTCTAATATACATGCTGACAAAGACCAAAATGCGTAGTTTTAAAGCAAATGCAACATGAATCCGCAATGCTCATGCACGGCGTCAAAATAGATCTGTTTAATTTTCATCCATTAAAATACAGTTCCAAGTTGTCAATTACTATAAACATCGTTAGTCTGTTGACAATATAACTCAAATTTTTTCCATTATAGACACCGCTACTTTGACGGAGCGAAATGTAAATATTACAATTAAAATACATTCTATTACAACCATGAAAGCAACACTGAATAATAATTATTTGTTCGACTCGCCGTTCTCTGCAGCCGTTTGGAAATAGTCTCTAGCTTCTTCCCACATTCGCCGAGGAAACCGGCTGGCCAAACTGAGCCGTTTGCGTTGGCGTTCCACAACAATTGCTAAAGATTGAACTTCGGGTTCAGCAGCTGCAGTATCTGAAATTGTAAAATTATAAATACAACACCTTTCTACAAAATCTGCTTACAACGATACTTAACAGCAGACGATTTCAACATTTTTAGCGCCAAAACAAAGCGGCATTGTTTATGATTCGGAAACGACGCAATCAGAAATCTCTATTATCGATTCCAAATAACTCTTCCATTGGGATTAAAGAGGTTAGCGAAGACAAGTTTCGGGTGCCAAAACAAAACAAGGCGGCATTTTTTATATCGCCGTTGTAATTGGGAATCAGCAATCTCTATTCCCATTTCGAAATGACTCATTTCCATTGAGATTACGAAATGACTCATTTCCATTGAGATTAAAAGATAAGCGATGATAAGTTTAGAGTGCCCGTGCGTTCGTAAGTACGAATTATTGTCACATCAATAATAAATCAACATTCCTAACAAATAAACTTAAACATCGGGAATTGAAGCTTGTTGTAAAATCGTAGCTTTGAAAAAAACTCGATTTTGACGGTATTTTCAGTTCCCCGTATGGGTGGGCAAAAACAGCTAAATCTCGAAGGTGCAAAAAGTATTATTAATTAAGTCGTTGGGTTGTTAAGAGTTTTTGATTACTGCAGCAAATGCCGGCGTAATTGGCAACTGTCGACTATAATTAGTAACACCGAACTTGTACGATGATTTCATTAATAGGGTTCCCGAGGCCGTTCTTCAAAGTACTCACTGCAATCATTAGTAAATCAACCTTTTAAAACTACTTAATGTGAGTTACGAGATTTTTCACGATAATGCGTTATAATGCAGTTTACTAAAAACCCTTTTAAATCGACTTTATATGGTGATTACGAACTGTAATATTTACATTTCGCTCCGTCAAAGTAGCGGCGTCGATAATGGAAAAAATTTGAGTTATATTGTCAACAGACTAACGATGTTTATAGTAATTGACAACTTGGAACTGTATTTTAATGGCAATGAAAATTAAACAGATCTATTTTGACGCCGTGCATGAGCATTGCGGATTCATGTTGCATTTGCTTTGAAAACTACGCATTTTGGTCTTTGTCAGCATGTATATTAGAGGTACCTTACGCTTTTAAAAGTGTTGGTGGTGAAAATTATGAACTTGAGTTATGTATGTAGGTCTTAATTACTCCTGGTATAGAGTAGCACAATTCGTCTAAGACAGCTGAAGGAACATGTAGGCTTCTGTTATGTGCAGAAAATTTTAATACGGAGATTTTGATCCACAGAAATGACTGTCGCGCTTCTAATGAGTGAAAACTTGTAGACTCATTCGCGAACACGATTCTCCGTTGAAACAGTTAAAACATCTTCGAAAGCAACCAACAAAATTAGGCAAAATTCAAGCAAAATTTGAAACTTCCGATAATCGATTTGAACTAATTTTTGATTATTTGTGTTCATTTGCTTGCGTTACAGAAGCAATCGTTGCAGCAGAAATTTTGTACTGGAATATTTGGGTGCCTGAATATTGTTTTTTACTAAACCTAGTCATAAAAGTTTTATATCTTATAAAGATGGTCATAGAAGTGTGGGTGGGTTACCTCTTGCCCCCTAGTAGGTAACCCTAACCCGCACTTAGGAATGTCTAACCTATGCACCCCTGCCGCATCGTCCCCTCTCCCCCTATTGGGGTGTGGTAGGAATCAAACGTTTTTCGTGAGGATGGCCATTTTTTAGAAATATTCGTCTAACGATGTCAGCTGTACACTAAAATTTTTTACCAAATTTTAAAATATTTGGTCTGCCATTGCCCACTGTGAGCTGTACCTACTATCAGATGTTCGGATGGTACTTTCAGAACCTTAAGAGTTTTGCTTAATTACTTTAAATTTTTTCTTCATAAGTTTGGTTCTGATAAATTCCTATAAATAAAATTTATGTGATATAATTGCAATTTAATTAATTTACCTAATAACATTAGAACATCCAATATCCCCGTGGCCTTAGGGGCCGTTCCCGATAACCTGGCAGAAAGTAGCCTGTCGACGCTTCCTCTCCGGTTGCAACATCCGAGTAATATTACCCCTGTCGGTATCGATGGTGCGCAGACGGTGGTACTGCCGCTTAAGTGATGTTGCTTTCCGTTCTTTTGTTGACATTGTTTATATTGTTGAGATGTTAGTCTCTCACAACAGGTGTAATTATTGACTTGCAACCATAAGCCGCAGATATAGCTTAAATCATCTCATTGATTTACTAATGATGATTTTTACGCCATATGTTGACAAACGATATCCGTCGCTTCCATAGTATGAGTATTAGCTGGTCACCATCGAATGGCAAGTTGTAGTATTTACATGAAAGTTACGGCCAACTTTTATATCTAGAAGAAAATCGTTCTTGAATTTACATGCCGACTGACCTTCTCTGCGAAGCTGATGATACCCTTTGGAACGTTGGCAATCCAGACCGAGACCAGTACTGCTGCATATGCAATTTCAATTTTGGTGTAAGTGGTACCGCGATTTGCACAAATTAATGTGATATCTGGATGTTTTGAACGGACATTTTTTATTATAGCATTTGAACGTTTAATAATTGTTGGGATTCGCCGCGGCACCCGTTGCCGCCGAGATTCTACCCAGCTGTAAGCCGGACTTGGTGATTTTCACTTCGCCAAGTCATTGACTCCTCACGCAAATATAAAACAACAGTTGCCTATTAAGCATGTCACTTGCTTTAAGCTAAACATCAACGAGACATAATGTCCCCAAAGTATCAGCACCAATACTCCAAAACTTCGAATCACCAAATTAATAACGGAGCCATCGAAACTTGTTTTAAGCAAAATGTTACGCTGGAAACGCACCACGTTCTGGTGGTTAAAATATAGTATCTTTATGTTTTGGACAACAAATATTTGTAATCGAAATTATTTGCAATAATGTTTGTTTTGTCCCACGGTTACATTTTCCCACGCTGAACACCAAAAGGCGTGATCTCCGGATGGATTTCGTGATATTATTGATAAAGGGGTGGAAGAAAGGCTGTTAAAAGACGGAGGTGCCGAATTTGCTGATATACCAAAGAAGGTCAGCTCAAAAAGGAATAAGTTATATTGAAAGCTGTCTTTCATTCTGAGAGTTGCATCCCCACCGTTTCTGGCATGTGTAAATTGTAAAACATTGTTGGTACGGGTTCTAAACGTTCTATGACAAAGTTCGTGAACCAAAGCGGAATCAAAACCCTTAGAAATACAACATAAAAGCGTATGATTAAACACAACTGTTCAGACAAATACTATAGCCACCGCTTTTGAAGCAGAAATCCAAATGTCGGAGTGCAAGGAACTGCCGGCAGCATGGATGGATCACGTCAGTATTTTGGCTGTTCAGCATCCGGCTGTATCAATAAATGCACTAACTTCCATTGCTAGCCAAAGTACCTGGTTCACTTATAAATCGGAATCATTAAAAATTTTTTTTCAATCATTCGAAGTTATGTAACTCAGGGAAACCCGAACCAGGGAATAGTTCTACTTTTCAAGCTAAAGAAATAATTTGAAATGGTGTTATTTTCTGCCACATGGAGCACTTCTGGAATGGTTGGCTACTGATCAGGCCAACAGGAGCACAAACAATCGTATGGATGTAATTTACGCCAAATTGCATAACAGGTCAGCAGTTTATTAAATGGCAAACCTCTCGAATCGTAGGCTTCATTGATACATTGCTGGTGATCCCCACGAAAATTTTCGTGGAGCGGGATATGTGGATTGAACTTCCATCCCCATGACAAGCGAAATTTTTTGCATACGGCCTATGCTATAATAAAATTGAAATCGTGGTAACTAATATCAAAAACATTTTATGTCAACACATGGCATGCAAGTAAGCTTCAATGGCGCGACAATGAAAGACAATTATTCTCTAAATAGCAGCTGTAGCCATTATATCTAGCTTTTCTCGGACGTTATGCTTTTTCCGGCATTTATTTGCTAATGTGGCATTAACATGAATATGTGTGCACCTATAAGTAAACACATTATGACAGTGCAGCTTACGCAGCACTCAATATACCATTAGCGGCAGTGTAACGAGATTGTCTAAAAATATGATTACAGTGTAGCATACCCGCACGTGCGTTCAAAGATCTTTATGCAGTTGTGTGACGAGTTAAACGGATACGATATAACTGGTTCGGAAAGAAGTGAAAACAACCCAATCATGCATACAAAAATGTTTAATATTGTTGCTGGCTACAACAGACTTGTAACATTAATATGTACCATATATCCTAATGTCGCGAGCACCAATGTCTTTGCCTCCCTGGGCGATGAGCGCGCATTTTCGCAAACATCAGTGCAAAATGCAAGTTTAAATTTTGACCATCTTAGTCTCAACGTGTCGTGTTACATTGCGTGAAAGTAATTTAACTGGCTTAAATTTAAATTATATGTACGAATATTGTTCACGTAATATATTATTCTTCGATGATTGTAAACATATTTATTTCTTCATACTGATATGTGTACCATGTAGGAGTTGCCCAAGTGCGCACGCATTGCAATGTTAATGCCTGAAGAAAGGTACAAGATTAATATAATAACGCTTCTGTAAATAAATCGTTAAATTGCCAGTTTAATGGAGCGGAAGGCCCGCTGAAGATTTCGACAAAAATCGGTGGAAAATAAGCGAAATTGGCAAAATGCAAAAAATAAAATTTTGACCAGTTTTGAGTCTCAAAAAATTTCGAGATAAATTTATCTTTTTCCCTAACTTACTTCTCCACAAACGGCCGGCTCATCCCTTGATGGGCATGATCTGTTACTCTCGCATTAGCACCCGCTATACTTTTTTGGACTTCGGAGCTCAGCCATGTTTAATACTGTTGCCATGTTACATTACCTGAAAGATATTACCATGTAGTACTTACCTAAGTGCGCACGCATTATATTGCTAATGCCTGCAGTATATAACAAATGTAATAACCCTGCTTTAAATACATCGGTATGTCGCCATTTTAAGGGAGCGGCTGACAATATACATTTTACGGACCAGGTTCCGAACACCTACACAGCTCTCAGGTTTTATTTTTGGATAAAACAGATGTAATTGTAGTTCTTTATTTTGCGTTTGTCCGCTATGCACAATGTTATAGTGTCGGTTGGTCAGGTATCTGTGTATGAGGACCAGTTATGGCCCTAAAAGCGATCCCAGCTGCACCACCATTTCCCACTATGGTGCCAGGATGACTCCGGTTTCAATGACTCTGGTTAACCCGCCGCTGCTTATCCCCTACGC
>JASANE010011697.1:0-15684 GCA_030248225.1 Trileptium ribeirensis
CTCAGAGTCACCTTCCTGGCTGCGTTATTGGCGAAAGCATTTACTTATTTACTACGAAAAAATTGCTGGTCATAGCCGAATTTTATATAAGTTATGATAATTTTTTTGACTCTGTCTGGAGGGGTCCGGACTCCTCGGAATCACCTTCCTGGTGGCTGCGTCATTGGCGAAAGCATTTACTTATTCACTACGAAAAAATTGCTGTTCATAGCCGAATTATATATAACTTATGATAATTTTTGTTGACTCTGTCTGGAGGGGTCCGGACTCCTCAGAGTCACCTTCCTGGCTGCGTCATTGGCGAAAGCATTTACTTATTTACTACGAAAAAATTGCTGTTCTTAGCCGAATTATATATAAGTTATGATAATTTTTGTTGACTCTGTCTGGAGGGGTCCGGACTCCTCAGAGTCACCTTCCTGGCTGCGTCATTGGCGAAAACATTTATATACTTATTTACTACGAAAAAATTGCTGTTCTTAGCCGAATTATATATAAGTTATGATAATTTTTGTTGACTCTGTCTGGCGGGGTCCGGACTGCTCGGAGTCACGTTCCTGGCTGCGTTATTGGCGAAAGCATTTGCTTATTTACTACGAAACAATTGCTGTTCTTAGCCGAATTATATATAAGTTATGATAATTTTTGTTGACTCTGTCTGGAGGGGTCCGGACGCCTCAGAGTCACCTTCCTGGCTGCGTCATTGGCGAAAGCATTTACTTATTTACTACGAAAAAATTGCTGTTCATAGCCGAATTATATATAAGTTATGATAATTTTTGTTGACTCTGTCTGGACGGGTCCGGACTCCTCAGAATCACCTTCCTGGCTGCGTCATTGGCGAAAAGATTTATATACTTATTTACTACGAAAAAATTGCTGTTCTTAGCCGAATTATATATAAGTTATGATAATTTTTGTTGACTCTGTCTGGCGGGGTCCGGACTGCTCGGAGTCACGTTCCTGGCTGCGTTATTGGCGAAAGCATTTACTTATTTACTACGAAACAATTGCTGTTCTTAGCCGAATTATATATAAGTTATGATAATTTTTGTTGACTCTGTCTGGAGGGGTCCGGACGCCTCAGAGTCACCTTCCTGGCTGCGTCATTGGCGAAAGCATTTACTTATTTACTACGAAAAAATTGCTGGTCATAGCCGAATTTTATATAAGTTATGATAATTTTTTTGACTCTGTCTGGAGGGGTCCGGACTCCTCGGAATCACCTTCCTGGTGGCTGCGTCATTGGCGAAAGCATTTACTTATTCACTACGAAAAAATTGCTGTTCATAGCCGAATTATATATAACTTATGATAATTTTTGTTGACTCTGTCTGGAGGGGTCCGGACTCCTCAGAGTCACCTTCCTGGCTGCGTCATTGGCGAAAGCATTTACTTATTTACTACGAAAAAATTGCTGTTCTTAGCCGAATTATATATAAGTTATGATAATTTTTGTTGACTCTGTCTGGCGGGGTCCGGACTTCTCGGAGTCACCTTCCTGGCTGCGTCATTGGCAAAAGCATTTACTTATTTACTACGAAACAATTGCTGTTCTTAGCCGAATTATATATAAGTTATGATAATTTTTGTTGACTCTGTCTGGAGGGGTCCGGACGCCTCAGAGTCACCTTCCTGGCTGCGTCATTGGCGAAAGCATTTACCTATTTACTACGAAAAAATTGCTGTTCTTAGCCGAATTATATATAAGTTATGATAATTTTTGTTGACTTTGTCTGGAGGGGTCCGGACTCCTCAGAGTCACCTTCCTGGCTGCGTCATTGGCGAAAACATTTATATACTTATTTACTACGAAAAAATTGCTGTTCTTAGCCGAATTATATATAAGTTATGATAATTTTTGTTGACTCTGTCTGGCGGGGTCCGGACTGCTCGGAGTCACGTTCCTGGCTGCGTTATTGGCGAAAGCATTTACTTATTTACTACGAAACAATTGCTGTTCTTAGCCGAATTATATATAAGTTATGATAATTTTTGTTGACTCTGTCTGGAGGGGTCCGGACGCCTCAGAGTCACCTTCCTGGCTGCGTCATTGGCGAAAGCATTTACTTATTTACTACGAAAAAATTGCTGTTCATAGCCGAATTATATATAAGTTATGATAATTTTTGTTGACTCTGTCTGGACGGGTCCGGACTCCTCAGAATCACCTTCCTGGCTGCGTCATTGGCGAAAAGATTTATATACTTATTTACTACCAAAAAATTGCTGTTCTTAGCCGAATTATATATAAGTTATGATAATTTTTGTTGACTCTGTCTGGCGGGGTCCGGACTGCTCGGAGTCACGTTCCTGGCTGCGTTATTGGCGAAAGCATTTACTTATTTACTACGAAACAATTGCTGTTCTTAGCCGAATTATATATAAGTTATGATAATTTTTGTTGACTCTGTCTGGAGGGGTCCGGACGCCTCAGAGTCACCTTCCTGGCTGCGTCATTGGCGAAAGCATTTACTTATTCACTACGAAAAAATTGCTGTTCATAGCCGAATTATATATAAGTTATGATAATTTTTGTTGACTCTGTCTGGAGGGGTCCGGACTCCTCGGAGTCACCTTCCTGACTACGGCATTGGCGAAAGGATTTATTTATTTACTACGAAAAAATTGCTGCTCAATTTTAGCTGAATTATATATAAGTTATGATCGTATGGGATGTTCATGATTTTATATATTATATATTTCTATTTAAATTACGTTTCAAAACTTGGAAAAAAAACATCAAATTATAAACTGCCATTAATATCATAATTGACTCAGGGAGTAATGGACCGAAAATTAATAACCGAACAATATTTATGTAAAAATCTTCGCTATTATTATTTTAAGAAAACAATGATGAAATTGTATTAATAATAGCGAAAGTAAACGTGAAATAAAACGCAATGTGTGCGGTATTTTATAATTGATGAAAAATACATTCAGATGCTAATGAAGACTTCGGTACGCATATTATAAAACACGGGAGACGATTGTTTGGAAAGGCTAAGGAAAATAGGTTGTGAGCACAACAACTCAGCTGATTTCCTGTCTAAGTTCTACAGCCAAACATTTGTTCATAAAGTTGATTTTGTCCAAGGTCTATAATAGCACTCCTTTCTACAAGTTAAACACTCGAAACTGGATACTAGATTTGATACTGCGCGGTAAACGTGGGAGCGATGAATTTTTGCTTAAGGCTTTCACAAAAATATAAAACACTTCTTCATTCACGTCATCAAAACAAATATTTCACTTGAACTGCAAAAGCCTAAGATGGAATATCGTTGATCATCTAAGCAACCGATGTGAGCAAGCAACTGTTAAGAAGGAACACTTATTGCACTTTTTGTACCAAAGCTGTTTTTGTCAAACGCGCGGTGTTTTGTTTTAAGTGTTGCACAAAATTGAACTTGTAATAAAGCTTTAATTGTTTAAAGCGCTAGTGGCATGAAGTTCCCCTGAGGGATGGTGAGCCCATAGGCCTGCTCTAAGGTAATAAGGCTGACGCTCCTTTCCCTCATTCCTTTTGTCTACTTTTTTATTTCCTTACCCCAGTGGTTTTGACGGACATTTGGGGAGGGTGATATTTGTAATCCTCATACGCACCGCCTAGTCTTGTTGATAATTGCATACCGGCGGAGATAATATTTTGGACGTGGGACCCACGCCTATGTGGCTGCCCATAGCATGAACGCCCCTCCTGTTACTATTCCCTTACTATACCAGTGTTTTGTATGTAATTCTAATTCAGCTTAGCACTAGTGGTATTAATATTTTACCTTACAGCTAGTCTTGTCTCCAGGGTTTGACTAATTTGAACACGGGTGGCAATAGTGGTTTTCAGAAATTGATAAGGACTACCCACTTATAACCGAAGGTATCCGTGTTCTGTTGCCATGGAAGACACTCCTCTTGTTTGATGCTAATTCCAGGTAAGGTTTTTCAGAAGCGTCACCCCTGGTGGCCTGTTATTCCCCCAATCGCTGGCCTGAATTCCGGGTTCCATGATTAGGGGATACTCCCTGGGTACTAATAACCTCCCCTGCCAAAGTCAAACCCCACAAAGACTATCGGGAACACTCCTGGTCGTTCTATTTCCTTTGTTTTCTGGAATTCCGTATACAGTTTCTATGTCGTCTAACATTTTAGCTAGCAGATATTACAAAAAAACTCCGTAGCTTTATGGGTTGGCTAAGATACACTTCCAGGACCCGCTATATTTTCAAAATTTTACGAAGAATGTTCTAATATGGATCAATGATGGCTTCCCTATATACTCTATTGCCTTCCTCAGGTTCAAAACATTTGTCATTTTCTATGTTGGGTATTTCTCTCCAGTAAATCCGTGGATCCGTCTATTTTCGGGCCTTTACTCTATATATTATCGCTTGTTCATACATGACACTGCAAGTATTTGCTGATTCCGCTGTTTCGCAGTCCAAAACAAACGCACAATACGACGATTCAATCTATGACAAAATATTTAACAATGCATTTTATGAATCATAATATATATCTGGTGCAATATATTCAAAAGTGTCGGTCCCCGATCAGCCACATAAGTCCCCAACTTGTATTTCCCAAGCACCCAACCCTATTGCTTTCTTCAGAATCCGGAGGCCGGTTTGGTGAGTTTCAAAATCTGCACCTAGACCAGTTATCCTAATCAACCCTCCCGTTCTCATTCAAAAACTAGAGTCGGATTGGTCAACTTTATAACTTCTTCAAAATTTAGACTCGTCGAGTCTTTTTGATAGCTAAAATTGGAGAGAACTGTTTGAGGGTTGATGCCGCGTCCTGCTGTATCCAAGGTGACGTTGCCTGCTCATCGAACTCCATTTCATTTCAAACCCTAGTGTCGCTGCATGGCGTGAATGCGCACATATAGGTTTTATTTAGGGGTTCTCGTATCGCTAACAAAAGCTTACTAGGGTTGAACTGGAATTTAAGTGGTGGCCTGGACGACTCTTCTTTTTATTGTATTCAACTTGTCCTTGACTCGGGTCGCAACTGAGTAAATCATCTGTATTTACTTAACTCTCACTTTAACTGTCTACGAAGGATCAGCCTTATCTCTTGGGTGTAGATTCGGAATATTCTGCGATTGATCACATCGGTGGAATTTTTTCATGTAATGGCTCAAAATGCCATGATATTTGGCAATTTATGTACATAACCATGAAGTCACTTGCGAAACAAATTTTCACACGAGGTCGCAATCTCACGTCGGATTTTTTTTGTTTCATTTTAAAATTTCATTTTCGATATAGCTATATACGGGAACTAGTTATGGAGCTAAACTGATTGGGCGACCGATTACCCGGATGAAATCAGCTTATTAAACAATGTTGACGAAACTCACGGCTGTCCCTGTGCGGAGTGAGAGAGCAACGTCGAGTATTTTTAAAAGCCTGTTTTCAATCGACGGAAAAGTCTTACGAGGGCATAATCTCGAAATTTGATGGACGCTCCAGTGAGATTACTAATTTTGGTGTTTTGAAGTCCTACTTTAAGATCTGAGTCGCAACTGGCTCCAGTATTTAGATAGGTACTCGTTAAAATGCAAGTTTAAGGCTTGGTATAAACCATCTCTTGAAGCACTTCCCATCCAACTCTAACACAAATTAAACGAACGAAGTACACATCCGATATTACAGGTGGACTCGGCGATCTAGCACACGGAAGGGCTGCCCTTGAAGTTCAAAAATACATCTCAATGTCAGTAAAAATTTATGTTTAGATAGTAAGACGAGGCCTTCCTGCATGCTTAATGAGGAAACAGCCGCCTGGGAAAGAAAAGTGGCGAACAAAAGTCAAACAAAATGAAAAGCAACCCGAAACGTTGGGAAATCTGCTCGACTTGTTCCAATGCCGCGTCGGAACTCTGGCTTTTACATCCTCTGTCTACTCTACTAAGATTTTCGCTTCCTGTTGCCAAAATTTAAACTTTTTAAAAGTTTGAAACCAAAAACGAATAAAATTAATGCACATAAAATACATAAAATTAGGGACCGTATTACTTTGAACGTCGCAAACAAAACATAACATGATTCCGCAATAAAACTAGGGACCGACACGAATGACCAGGGTTCGGCAACATCACAAAAGAAAATAACAATTCTTGCTGCGAGCACAAGGCCCTCGTAAACAACTAAACTTAGCGCTGGTCGGCATGGAGGTTTTCGAAAGAAAAGAAAGATAGCGCTATCGTGCACATTAATTGTAAATTTTTGACATATTCCTTAATTTCTAAAGATAGGACACGAGTGGGCGATTGGTGGCGTTATAAGGTCTTTAAAAAGCGTTCTAGTAAATTTGTAAGCGTTTCAAAAGAGAACTATTATGCGCCCAAAAATGGGGCATCTACGTATGTACCTTTGACCTTCGGTGGTCCCGAGTACACCTTTTGGGACCCATAGCAACTATTGACAATGGCCTTTGCTGTTTAATAAAACCCCGAGAT
Source organism: Trileptium ribeirensis (assembly GCA_030248225.1). Classification (NCBI taxonomy): domain Eukaryota; kingdom Metazoa; phylum Nematoda; class Enoplea; order Enoplida; family Thoracostomopsidae; genus Trileptium; species Trileptium ribeirensis. The sequence goes on from JASANE010011697.1 coordinate 6,467, forward strand.
TTTTTGAATAAATATTGCTCCTTCTTGAAATCGATTCGACGGGTTGTCCGTAATATATATTGCCGAAATGTAAGCTTACAACCATTTGTAACTACGAAACATACAACAACCGCGCTCCTTAGTTGTGTAAAGTAATAAATAAACAAATGGTGTAGACCAAGATCGGTATCCCGAGGTCTAATTCACTAAAGAAGACACACCTATAACTGGTAAAATCTTTTGGCTAAATAGGGAACTTTTAAGGGACATTTAAATTTGGGGTTTATAGGTACAAATTTGAACCCGATGGATGGTCGGACACCGCTGCAACGTGATAAAACCATTGCTTGATGTAAAGTTTACTGTTGTTAATATAAATAAACAATATCTATTCATGTTGTAATGTCCACGATCACGCTCCACCGCCCGTTATGCGAGGGCATGATTTTGACATACTAGTGGACAACAGCTAACCCCAAATTGTATGTGTCCTGTCGATCCTAGATTGTTATATATGTAGTAGTATCATATAGTGCTATGGAGAAAAAGTTTGCGTACTCTGATGGGCCAGGGACAGTGGTCAGAATATTTTATCAACTTTCTTTTTTGCTTCGCGATTTCGGTGCCCAAAGCTTGATCCCGGTGTACATACGCATCAAGTGAACAATATCGCACAAAAATTGTTTTGTTCCAATTTATGATGCGTTTTAGGATGTGTCGGTTTTACTGTGCAGGACCTTCATAATTGCAACCCGAGACATTTTGTGACAACTTAGCTTTCGATATGACCGGTGCTGGCACGACGCAGCAGTAGTAATACGAATGGTGGAGTAGTAGTATTGCTATATGTAGGTTTTAGAAGCTACCTAAATTTCCTAAAAGGCTGTATAAACACCAAGCGTCAAGTTGGATTACGGGACTGCTACTGGGGTGTACCAAGATCCCCTGATCCCGTGTTTGGGATGATCCAACTCTTACTCGCAAGTACTGATGGATACCCATCTAGGCGTTTAAATACACATTTCTCTACGCCTCAAAGCGCAACAAAACCAATCAGGACGGAGAACGGATAGATATACAGGAACCGGCATAGATGTAGTCGTTTGTAAGACGGGTTAAAGGGAACAAAATGTATCTAGTAACAAAAAGCGGCTTCCGACGAAGCTATCTTTAAATTCGAGTTCGTGCCCTCGTGAGCTTTCTGACGATCCAATAGAGTCCAATATACAAAACGTGGACGAGTGCTCTCACGCCGTACAGACACAGTAGGGGTCTCGTCATATTTTTGAGAGATAGCAACCTCGGTTGGGTAGACACGGTCAGTCCAATGTGGAGTGACGTGTTACAACCCTTCAGACGTTACCTTTCATCCCCAGCTCTCCACATAGGCTTCATCGTGTAACGTAGCTTATACAATGCATTTTACAGTTCATGATCTTTTCATCCAAATTTTTAAAAGAACGTGATGGTAATAACGGAACTGCCAACGTTGCGCAAATGACCACGGGTCCAAAGTAGATGTAGCAATGCTACTAGATGCTGAAGAACGATAAGAACGGAAGAGATACAGTCAGCTGCGAGCATAGAGATTTGCTTCTTTCAGAAAGATCACCGAGACCGCTCCCTTGTAATCGAGCCTCTTCCCTCATGAGATCTTTAAGGGAGCACGCTTTGAAGGAGCTTTAAGGTATAAACTTAGAGTAAACGTATATTATATCGGGAAAAAGAATATGTATGCTCTCGCGCGGCTGTTTGCGGAAGCATAGAAATAGAGAAAGGCGGTGGGAATTAAATTTTCGCATGCTAATATAGATGGGTCGCTCTCATTGGAACATCATATTATGCATTGCACTTTGGTTAAGGTATCTTGCGCGGTATAGTATTTGCGTAGCAATTTTGTTCTAGATTTTCGCAGGGAATAAGGAAAAGTCGGAGTCAGCCTTACTACCTGTAAACAGACTTAAGGGTTGACCCTTTGTCGGGGGAAATTCATGCCACTGGACACGTGGGCCGATATAGGGGCCAGGCTGAACTTCCTGTTAAACCCAAGGCAGCTTTTACTGAACTAACCGGTATCCTCATGTTAACTAGTGGTTCACCGGAAAGTCGGGCAAGCCGTGGTTGTCCGGGCACTACCTGTAAACCGACTTAAGGGTTCACGGCTTGGCAACTCCTCGACGAGTGTCGACGTAGGACATTAGTGCAAAACCTTGCGAAAATTGCGCCTGCTTGTTGCTAAAGGTTCATGTGCGGCCGTAAATTTATGGAAAGCTTTTTTGTTAACCACGTCATTCCCTGAAGTAAAAGTTAATTTAATTATACTTATTTATATACTAACACTAACTAGATATTTAGACATTGAATGTCTGCTATGGTCCACGGTGTCCATGCAAAATAATGCGGTGTCTGCTACGAATATGAAGAATCTTCTTAAAGGCAAATGTGTATGGTTTTGTTTGGCGAATTCGTTGTCAACAGAAACTGCTACCTGCGGTAAACAGAAACTTTATATTTTACACAATTCTCAGAATTATAAATGCTCAGAATGCAATCTACACTTCTCAGAATTAGAAACCCCGAAGGGGGTGCGAACCCCAGGATCCCCGCCTCGACCAGTTTTGTGGCCGGACCGTAATGCAGAAACTGAAATCATAGTCGAAAAATATTGCTGATAGGACCAAAAAAAGGTCCTCACGACCACCCCTAGGAAAATTTGGCCGGCCAGGGGGTTACCCCCCGGGATGGCCGTGACCCCCCGTGGGAGGCCTCTACCCTCCTGGCATGACCGACCGCCGGCATGTATGGCTAAGAGGCCTCGGTTCTTATTGGTTTTGTGAGACAGAAATCTAAGTGCGCAAGATTGTATTCGGTGTTGAGTGAAAAATTTCGCAGATACATAGATTGTGTGATACCTGATGAAATACAGACTGACAAAATAGAATTTTAGACAATTAACCGCTGTGCGGAGAAATGAAAATCGCTGCTTTTTTTCTATTTCATGGGATCATGTCTGGTCACCATAATTTAGTTATAGTTACGTGTTTATTTCGTATAGTCCGCCTAATAATTACATAGCTAAGGGGACGCGTTCCTTGGCAACCCCCAGCTGTTAAATGTTTTAGGTTTTTGGTTCCTATGATCTTTGCGCCTGCTTAACTCAACAATATGTGCTAAAATCAATTAATTCTTACCTGCTCCTATCTTATATGGTCAGTTGGTCCTGAATCAGTAAGCTTACAACTTTTATAAGTTTAATATTTTGATTAAAATTAGTATTTAAATCAGGTGTGCCAAATTTAACGACCAACTAAGAGCGGGAGGTTGTGGGTTCGAACCGCACCCTTACCCAACCTTTCAGCCGGGTGTTTGTCAAATCCCTTCGTCTTCGAGCTGCTCCCGCTAGGCTTAAGTGAAAAATATATACCATGGAGGTTGTATGAGTATGGGAATGTCGGATTCCACTTCCGCCTTGTCAAACGTAGAATCATACTGTGTTCCTCACCCCACATGTCTGGCCTAACTGCTTAAGTGCTGCACATCGTTCGAATCCCAACCCTACCCAAGTTTTCAGGAGATAATTTTTCAGTTTTTTATTTGATGTGTAATGCAACGTAATGATGCATCTGTCTGCGTATGTAAGAACGGCCGGGTATTCTTTTCATCCGCCTTAGTTGAATCGTTTTTGGAGAGCTGAACCAAATCGCATTTCGCTACGCATCTAGGACACTGAAGTACGCTAACACAATCCTCAAGTTTTATTCTAAAATAGTCAAAAGTTTGCAGTTTTGAAGTTAGCGTTAGCTCGTCAGCGGCATCTAGCCGTGTTCGACGTGAATGAACTATAAACGTAGTTTATATGACGTATATATGCGTAATGATTGATTGGTAGTCATAACTTCGTGGTTTTTTCCTCACGAGCCATATTATCCATACCTTCGTCACCCGTTTGACTGATCATAATGGCTTTAGAGATAGTCTTGGATGAATTGTCTTCAATTCGGAGGAGATTCAGCCTCACATTTGTGAGGCCAGAGCGATTATGACACAAAATAACTAGGGATTACAATGGTAGCAAACTTGATGCATGCAACCGATGCGTGAACGATGCCAGTCGAAAGGAAAGCTGTTGCAGACGCACGCGATGCGATTGCGAGAAAGTTCTGACGTAAGTCTAAGCGAGGGATGTCCCGAGTTTCCAATTTCATGTTGTGACCGCGATTTGACACCATTGCTTAAAAAATTTTGCGAGATCCAAGTCCACTTCTCCATGACACACTTTATAGACCAAAATAACGTCGCTTCGACGACGACGAGTTTGGAGCGTTTGCAAACGATAATATCTTAACCTGTCGTGATATTCCTGTAGGATGCAACTTCGTGGCAAGGCGTTGTATCCGTTCTATCATGATAATATCTCGTTTTAAATACGGGCACCATATATTGACAGCATACTCTACGTGAGGCCGTACAAGCTAACGATACAGACTCAACCATATGCCTTTGGTCCAGTGTCATATTGTGCTTCGAAGAAGATAGATGATCTTTATCGCCCGTTGACTTATCATGCGGCAGTGTTGCGTGAACTTTAAACTACAACAAACCATCACACCCAGATCTACGTCATGTTCTACAATATGAAGAAGGTTATTAGCCAGTGAATATGCAACTCTAGGATTATCGAACCCGCAATGCATCATATGGCTCTTCTGACTGTTGATAGTCATAGACCAGTCAAGACAAAAACGAGATAGACCATTATGGTTCAATTGCATAGATTCGAAACAGACATCGGCATTTGCTTTAACTATACGACCAGCAAGACGAATGTCCTCTGCAAATTTGTAAACAGCGCCAGATACATACTCGTCTAAGTCATTGACAAAAATCAAAAATAGCAAAAGGCCAAGCAGTGGCCCCGGGGGACATCGCTATTTACTGCCGACCAATTAGAATTAAAAATCTTATATCTTATAATATGCTATACAATAAAACCATGCAGGCTCATAGGGGTGTGGGGATCTCTTATGCCCTTGAGCCTTGGACCCCCTGTGAGAGTGTCGGACTGCCCCTCCAATGCTCTGCACGAACCCTCCTCCCGCGTCCTAGCATGCCCAAGGCGAGCCGGGAAATTTTGTCCAAAATAGAACAAAAACATAGGTGATAATTGTCCTATATATCCTATATTTTCATTTTCGTCCTATATTGTCCTATATTTTTGGAATTTGTCCTATATTTCCTATATTTTTCCGTGGCACAATACGGCTTTCGTTATCAAGTTACAACTGCCATTTGCGCTTAAAAATTTGGCTCTATCGTTTGAATTTGCAATTGAGATCTAGCTCTAGCGTTTCGCCTCGCTTCGCTCGGCGACGCCAAGCTATGATAGCTGCAATATAGGTGACGGGCTTCAGTGAAATCGCACGTGCAAATCGTTGCATAATTGTTTCAATACTAGCAAATAACACGTTCCTGCTGTAACAATAGTTGCGGACTTGAGTGCAACCGGCCGGACAAATGACTTACATACTGGGCGGAATGGTCTTTAATCAAAGCAGTGGGCTTATGATAGATTACAATAGGGGTTTACATACTGCTATGTATGTCGATTATGATGTTATGACAGACGTAGTAATTGTGTCAGAGATAAGACCGTCGCACGTGACACTTCTGTCGCTTAGCTTACGGTGGCCTGGTTTATGACCTTTACTGTTGTAGCCGCTGCCAAATAATGACTTGAAAACTCGTTTTAGCCGTCCTCTGCAGTGTCTGCCGGCTCACTGCACTCTCGAATACAGCTTGATTGTAGCACTTTGACAATGCTAGTGTGCACAGTCTTGCTGTGCCCCCTCCCCAATGTAACTTGCAAACTGCTCAAGTAATTTTGGTAAAGTGTTTAGCGGGGGCAGCGGCTGCAGTATAACGGTTGGAAAAATCCTATTTCATGTGTGTTGCACTTCTATGACTGCGCGATTGTGCAAATGGTTCACATGGTATGTATATGAGATGATGGCAGATGATGACAGATGAAGTCATCAGCTATGAAACATTGAAATGACAGTAACCGGAGAACTAATTATTGGTATATCGTAGGCACATGCACGGGCTTAGGCCGGATAGTGGCGTAGCATACCCTATAAGGTATGTTTTTGTTTTAAGTATATATGTCCTATTTTTTATGGTAAATGTCCTATATTTTTTTTCGAGAGCCGTTATCAGCTCTGCAAAAATTGGGGCAAAATTTTGAGTCCTAAAAAATTTCGAAAATTTACACTCCGTACCGACCTTCCTGCCATCAACCCCCCGACCGGTTAACCCCCCTTCCCCCGGAAGGACCCACCGTTCCCCTGAAACGTCAGACCTCGCCCACGCATGAATAAAGCTTAAAATTTGAATCAAATTATAAAATAGTAACCTGCGAGGCGAGTGCAAACTTTCTGTATGTGCCTAGTCTGCCCTCAGTTATTGTTTCGATGTTCCAATTTGAGCTTCTTGATCCGTCGTCAGAGCCCCGGAAGGACGTTAATGCACCTGCAATACATTAAAAACAACGTTAAAGCCTCTTAATTTAATGAATTGCAAAAATTATCTATCCCAGGACAAGTTATTCTAATGATTGACATGGACGGAGAAAAGATGTTTTTGCACAGTTGACCATTATATAATCATGAAAACTGCTCGGTTCGATTAAACAACAAAAATATCGAGTTTTACAATATTTGTTTAATATAGAGATGAGAACAGAGCTGGTGTTTTTGAGTATTGCTTCATATTCCTCTGCTAGTGTGAATATAATATATACTTATGGATTTTGAATTTGGTCAGTTTTACTTAACATTTATTATACAATTTGGGTGTGCGCATCGTATAGAGTATATTACATATAGAGCATTAGTATATCATATAGAGCATTTTACATCTGGACAGTACGCTTCACCAAGATTGGCATTGGTTCAATGCTAAAAACCTGATTTTAGCGAAAAATTAATGTTTTTATCATTATATTGGATAATATAACGCAGCATTGCCACCACGATATTGCGAAGAGTTCATGCGCCGCACAATAATTATCACTATTATATTTTCATAAAGTAAAAAAAAGTCATATCACGTTTTGTCTGATGTTATTAACTTCGATTTTGTATATTTATATCTAATTTATGCTAAATACTTTGTCGTCGATGGCTGAGCCACCGCATCAGCAAACGCTCCCGCCAACGTCGGCTTCCTCGGCTATGCCGCCTCAGCAGCCGGGCCCAAGCGCAGTGGCATCCGCTTTTCCCGATCCCCCGATGGAGTACATTAAACTTTATTCGGATGCTAATATTGCTGACGGTATTGCGCTTCCGCCTCCAGCGCCAATCCAAGGGGGATATTTGATGTTCAACGCCTATTACAATACACATGATCCAATTTTACAGTCGCTTGAAGTACAAGGCATTCAGCGACTCTATCCAACAGGCGGAAGTAGTGCAAGCAGTGCTGGCAGTGGAGGAACGGCGACTGTTGATCATAAGTTTGAATTGAAGAAAATGAATCATTCTATACTGGCAGCGTTTTTGGTGAGTCTTATATATAGTGGCAACCAATGTTGTTATATATATACAGATTTTTGGCTGCAACAGGCGTAAGTCGGCGATGTTTAGATTAGGTGTTATTTGGTGGGATCTCTGTGCCGAAGTTGTATCAGTTTGCTGTAATAGTTTTTGTAACGCTGTATTAAAAATTAGGGAGCTTTAACCACATGTTTTGTCGTAGTTAAGGATTTATGTGTAAAGCAACTTGATATCAGTCATAAATATTGTTCCAATTTTGAAGGCTGGGTATATTATGCGCCACTAATCTTAGAGTGACCCCACCAACCATCCTATTTTTAAATTTGGCATAAAAATTGTTGAACGCTTTTGGTCAGTTGAAATTCGGTGTAAAACTGATCGCGAACACTGCGCTCGCGATTGAATTCTAACCAATTGGTGTTCTCAAAAGTTCAAGTAACATTGTCTAAATTTTTGAGAACCAAAATTTGTCGAATTCAATTTAAACCGGTTTTATTTGCGAAAACCGAGAGCTTAACCATAAAATCTATTTGATTGTGACGTCACTTTTGTATTAAATTTGTTCGCGAACACTGAATAATCCAAATTTATATGATTAGGATTAGGAAATCGAATTTCTGCAAATTGAAATCGCTGAAATTTTGTTCGAACACAAGGTCTAATTTCTATCACTTGAATTTGCATTTTGCGTATTTCTGGCTTAGCGGTAAATGCAACTACAGTCAAGCCTTTTCCGTAACAAGGGTTTCCGATTCGATATCGGTAACTACAAAATAGGATAATTAGCTGGGTCATCTTAAGTTTAGTCACGCATTAGTCGAATTAGGCTTCCTGAATACATTATATTCCGTGGTTATTGCTAAACTTTCTAATATCAGCAACATAAACAACCAACCAACCACCGCTAATATAAATTAAACGGCACCAGGATAATTCTGAAATTATCAAAGCTATATATTCTAATTTGCAAATTTCCATGTGTTCTCGGACGGAAAATACTAACCCCTGTTGCTAAAATAAAATTTATTGAAACGGATGGTGGAAAATCGTCAAATTTTTTTGTCTGTCGGTGTATTATTTACTCATGTTCGAGTGGAGGGATTTCGATAAATTTTTTTTCTATTGCTAAAATGATACGAAATGCCTTTTAATTGAGCGCATAGTGTGCCGATAGATTTTCCGGGTCCAACAGGATCAAAAACCTGTGTTTATGGTTCTTTGACACATCTGGCCATAAGGGTATTATTCGCAGTCCATATCTAACGACAGGAGCTCATTAAGATCTACAACATGCCGAACATCACTTTAGTATGGGACCATGCCCTAGTTCATTGTGACTTTCAACTTGTTGCTTTACCTTTGCACCAATATTTTCTTCACATTTCGGCATTTAATTCCGATTATCTGCTTTCAGATGACTGCCTCTTACGTTATCAAGCACGCCGAATAAGATGGTTGCGCTATATAAAAATCCACGCAACTACATATTGTATTCTTTCATGCGTTTTCAAGGATGTTACAGTAGATGATCCCACCTTCTAAAATGTAAATTCAAATTTCTGTCTTTATTTGTGTAGTTATGTATTGTGTGCAGGACGCTAGAATGGTTTTTGTAATACAAGATTTTAGCTACGCTGAATAGAATGATTTGATTATTGAGAACCCGGGGCAAAATTAGTGTTCCGA